>JAHWFP010192248.1:0-21044 GCA_023313725.1 Lithobius niger | reverse complement strand
AGGTCAGTAGCAACTGCACAATTTATTTGAATTCATTTTTTTTTTCAGGTGGCTGTTAACCATTCTTTGGGTTTTCTGGTAACTTATTCACGGCTTAGTAGCACAATGAAGGGGTTTTCTAGACAATTCTATCCCCTGTTCCAAAGCTTGTTCTGAATCGCGAAGCCGTTTGGCCAGCTGTTGAACAAGTGGCCGTTATTACTTTAGTGGAAAATGTACACTTATAGTTACACTGTGTCGTTTTATAAATGATAAACATCTGTAACAAAAAAATCACTCGTGCAGATATGGAGCAGTGACATTTGCCGCCATATGGGCACCAGTATGGGTTTTGGAGGGCATAACTACAATGTGCACTACCTAAAAATGGTGGGAAAAACAACGGAAGAGCGGATTTCTTAGGCTTAAAATAACGTTGTTTTTTCCAACAACAAAAATCGCGCGTTTTAGGTCTAAGAAAGCACTCTAAACAGCATCGGCTTCAGTATGACGCCCTTCTGTTTCTCTCTGCAGTGCCCCTTGCCAGCTAACCCATTAAGGCTCCAGCATAGTTATATACAATAATACTACGTCGTGTCACTGCTCTATAGGGCAGTGACACGACGTAGGATTATTGTGTATAACTCTATGGTGGAGCCAGTAACTGGGTTAGCTGCAAGGAGCACTGGAGGGAGAAAGGAAGATCGTCTCATTGAAGCCAATGCTATTAGACTGGATTTCTTAAGCCTATAACGCGCGATTTTTGTTGTTGGAGAAAACAACGTTTTTTAAGCCTAAGAAATCCACTCTCAAAGCATTGTCTTGACTAGAAGTGCCGTTGTTTTTCCTTACATTTTAATCTAGTGCACCTTGCAGCTATGCCCTCCAGATGCTATCGTGTAGCCAATATGACGTCACTTGACGCTGCTCTATTGGTCCAAGAAAACCTGAACCAGCAAGCAGCAGTGTTCAGAATGTAGAAAGACGCCAGGTTAAAGTTAAAAATGTCATGGAACCCTAAAAGGAAGCACCAGTATTTAAAAGAAAATATGGCTTTTAGTGGCCACAACGACAAGGGTGGACATTACCTACAACCAAACAGAGCGGGTCAACATAGAGTAAAAAGCATAAAACAAATTCATTATTAGGGACCTCCACGTCCAGCATGACCTGATGTGCCATGACACTTCGTTCAATCATGATAGTGCAAAAACAAATGTCATGCTGGACCTGGAGGTCCCTATAATGAATTCTTTTACATGTTTACTGTATGTTTTAACGTTATGACTATTTGTATTTAGGTAAAGGCCACAATGGCAAAGGTACCCACCAATTAAAGACAGTGTCTTTTTAAATATGTTTAGATATGTTTGTCTTACATTCCTCTTGACCTAAACCAGGTGTTTCCTCCTCGGCTCCTCACACGAAATTGTGAATTTCAGCAGCGTTCAAACAAACCTACAGAGGGTAGTGAGTAAAGATTCTGCAAAACAAGACCGACTGGATAGAAATTGCGATTTTCAAAGCCAGTTCTCTCGTGGGCTTGTAATCAAACGATATTAGTGCTGCCTTGGGAGGTAGGGGGGGGGGTATTGAGACTACATAGTGCATCAAAAGCTAGGTCACTGCCACCAACCTATTTCACAGTGCAATGCTTTGGGTTGTCAGAACGCCATACGTTACACGAAAGTTAAACAAACCCCATAGCTAGATCGTATGTCTGTACATCCTTCAATATTAAAAAAAACCCTGGCAAGAAAGACAGACTCATTGCCCTATTGATGCGTTAAGTCTTGCAAAAAGCAGAAACACATGCAGAGTAGCCATTAAGTGATGGTGAAACAACGAAATCACGACGTTGTTTTACAGTCCTAAGTCGTGCAGACGAAGGAAACGGGGACAAACACCGTCTAGAGGGTGACAATCTACTAGCACATGACAGACTATACGTGGCTAGCAACATCAATGATATCATCTAGCAACATCATCTTTTGAGGGGATATCCCTCCTTTTGAGATTCACCATCAAAATGTTGGGAACATATGCATCGACATATGCATCAACCAGTTTGATGGGGACATATCCAGTTTGATGGGGAATATCCCTCAAAAGAGGAGGATATCACTCCATTTGAGGGATACCCTCTTCCCCCATCAAATTATGTATGTCCCCATCAAACTGGTGTGGTGGGGACATGTGTCGCTGTACATGTCCCCCCCTCCCCCTATTGTGATGGTGCACCAGTTTTTATATGCTGGTGATGTTGTTTCACATCCAATTGTTTTCCCCTCAATTGCCCAAATGCTGTGTCCAAAATCGGTGGTAGTTGCCAATTGTTCTTAGATGGTGTCAGAATCGAAAAGTCTGGTGTTGCAATGTGTAGTGTTTCGACTTCCACTATAATATTCTTTAGTTCCATCAGCACCTTCTGATATGCCATTTTATCAATCGATGTATTGTCGCTAAAAAAAAACGAAAAAATCTTGTTCCAATTCTTTATTTTGTAATTACAAAACTACTGCATGTTTACACATGTGGCCATGGGTAAAATGTCCCACGGTAAAAAAAAAAAGCTGTTTCTTTACCAGCGTGCCTACATTATACTGTGCTTAAATAACATGACTATAGATTCTAAAATGTGAGTTAATATAAACCTTCCATTTAGAACACTGAAAACACGTATTACTTTTGCAACTAGGACATTGGTGCCACTTTCTTTAATAATTTCAAACTTAAATATTATTACGTTTATTAAGGTAGTTGTGACTTTGAATAGAAGACATTAAATAGAAATAATGTCAACTACAATGTCTTTGCTCTTATTATCAGCCCAATCTGGATTATTTTCAACGGAAGATTCATTTAAAACCTTTTAAATGTTCTTCATCAATTACTAAATTATCCTCAGTGTCAGAAGATACGGAAAGAAATAAATACAGAGTAGCCATCAAGTGGAAGTGAAAGACAAATCACGATTTTTCGGTTTCTAGATCGCAACCGTTTTTAAGTGAAGGGTTTAAAACATGTTAAACAACATCATTATTTTGACCTGTGGACTTGGATGAGTTAGAAGCTGACTGTTGGCACATTCTTTCGAATTGTGCCACTTTTTTATTTAATTTTTAATTTTATTATGAGACCTTACATCCTTAAGGCCTGTAAGGTTTAGAAACATGAACCATCTGCTGTGCAGTTGTTTTATTAATTTTTCTGTTGTTTGACATGTTTTAAACTCTTCACTTGAAAACGGCTCTGATCTGGGAACCGAAACGTCTTGATTTCGTCTTTCACCTGCACTTGATGGCTACTCTGTGTATATTTTGAATTACTAAAGTGCTTTTTAGCTTTCTGGTTTTTAGAAGGTATGGGAGTCAATTCAGTTGTCTTGCCTACGTGGTCTACACATTTGTAGACAAACTTATTCGTGTGATGACTCATACCTACCCAAATGTCCGCATAAGTAGACATAAGATTTTACAACGCGTTACAAACACAGGTCCTTAAAACTTTATATCAACGTGCTTTGATCATTCTTAATGTTAAACATCGTCGAGAATGCCTTAAAATACAACTTAATATATATTGTACATTACCTAACAATACCGTACCAAGGCGTGACTTTGCATGTTGCCTACATTCTGGCCTGTTTGTTTACATTCTTAGAGAGGTGCTCACCTCTAGTGCAAGTTTTCAGAAGTAAGTTTATCTCCACCGAGCTCTACTACAGTATTGGGTGGATCTTGGATGGTAAAAAGCATACGCGACTGGGTTAGACAATATAGCCGCCGAAAGCGCCGCTGTTGCGATTGATTGATTTGTTTTGTTGCCACTTTTCTTCAACCGAGAAGGAAACTTTTTCCATACAAAAATACTACCTTCCTTGAAACACTGCCTGGATAAACGAACATGTCGGTATTTATTGAAGAGCTAAGTGCAGTCAATAAATTAAATAGCTTTTTAGGTAAAAATACGGAAATTTATTTATTTGTACACATAAGCTACTTTCTGGGTGATTACTGGGAATAAGTTAGTGAATTACTAAGCTTTTTGTCTGTTACCACTTTTTGACTCTCAGTACAGAAATGCACCGATGCGATGTGCTTGGCCTATTCCAGAACAGACCTCGAAAAAATGAAATGGACCACTCGTGGCGGCCATTTTGTCTACCCCCATAATATTGTTATAGGTCGGGACAGATAGTTTACTACCATGGTGTCCATACGTACACATCGGGACATTGAGGGTGGCTGGTGAGTGCAACAGGATTAAGGCAAAATAAACAAAATTGTCTACTTTTGTAGACAGTGGGCAAGAGTTTTGGGTTGAAGGATTTTATTGATATCGACTAGTTTGGTTAAGAGATGATGCAGTGGAAAGCCGTTTTCAATATCTTTGTGCAAGGTGTACTGTATTTTGCGGCCCAGGAGTTTGTGGTTGGTTGTGTGGGTGAAGATCCGTAGGATATCGTTAGTCACAACATTATTTTTATGAATGAGCGAAGCAAAGTGATCTGTGAGTGAAGTTATCTATGAGCGAAGCAAAGTAATTGAGCGAGTAGCGTGCATCGGTTTGTGATAAAGAATAAATTCTATTGATAGGTTATGGTTCGTGATGAGAGTAGTGTCAAGGAAAGGAATGGACTTATTTACCGCCTCTTCCATTATGTATTCCAGGGCTGGTTGGTTGTATTCAGAAATTCAAGCATGCATAACTTATCAGCATTTGTATGAGTGGAAAGGAGTCGTCTACATAAACGTCGGTAGTTTTATTCACTATACACTGCACGTTGTGTAATGTACACTGTACACGATACACTTTTCTCAAGTTCTGTGCATCTTTCCTCAAAAATATGTTTAAAATAAAAATAAAACTCAGGTATTTAATCACTATAGTACTAGGATTATTGTAGAGAGGAATTTCATTAATGTCTGATGAGCCCAAATGTCAACAAATCGTGTGGCTCTGGCTGACATCCGTATGTTTAACCTGGTTCACAGTGTTCAGGTTTCCAAAAATTAAATTAGTATTTTTAATCGAGCGTATTACGAGCCAAGTTCACGTGATCCCTCCACAACATTCGGTGACTGGAACGATGGTCAGTATATTGCCATGTAGAAAAAATCGTCTGTCATGATGTGGAATTCGTCTATCATGTGGAATAAAACCAGGTTCTTCCAATGATTACTTGCCTGCTTCACTGTAGCCTGGTTTCTCTTTAATTTTACGTGATATTATTATTTATTGCAGGCATCAATGAGTCCCAAATCTGAAGAAAGTACCCTTGACATAACGGCTGGACCAGGTGTGAAAATATCGATAGCGCCAAAAGGATTGCAATCAAACTTTGTAAGTACAAACTCGAAAAAGAAAAAAGATAACAGTTTAGGTATTTCAGCCATTGTTTGTGGTAGAAATGAGTACGCAGTTGCTTAATCTAATTTTTCTTTTACCTGCACAGTTTTCAACAGATTTTGCCCGTCTCGAGAAGCAGGGACAGGTATTGTCTCCTATAGACATCAACCAGTTGAATGCCCTCCTACCATCTGTAAGTTGTAATTTTGCTGTGTGGAAATCATAAATGCAATGCTTGCTGGTAGAAGTTACATTTAAAAAAATCTCGAAGCAGTTGGACGCTGAACTAAAGAGGTATATTTCTTTTTCACTTGAATAAATTGCCGCGCACTAGTCTTTACTTTAGAACATGAATGGTTCGACGGAACTTGTTTATTTACGATGAAGCTTGTTAATTATCAATTTAAAAATTTCTACACGTTCAGTTAAATGATGGAAATACCCTTCATTCCCAGTTTAAAGTTAAAAAAAAATCGAAAATACTGTTGAAAATGATGTGAGGAAGCAACGTAAGAATGGGAATTAAGAACTCAACGACTTGTCGCCGATATTTATGACGTAAGAATTGGATTAGGTGGCTCGTTTATATCAATGGCTACATACTCCCCCCCTCTCTGGCTCGGACGATTTAATTCAGTAGTAAAATAAAGCCAAATATTAGAAGAAACAGCTGTAGGCATCCGATGTATCTCTTTGAAACTTGCGTACACACACAATAATGTTTAATTATTAAGTACGTGTGAAGAATTTATGTGTAATCACAGATTTATAAATACCGACAATAAAGTTGTGTGTAAGAAAGTTTGTGAGGATTTCGTCGGTCTCTTAGACTAATTTCTGGCTAATTTAATTAAAGTTTACATCCAACGTGATATACCAACATTTCTTGGCACGGGCTTAGACAATGATACTTTCTTGCATGACGAAGATATTTTGGCTATGGTATTAAACTTAACTTTATACAGCAAAAGTAACAAATTACGAAGCTCCTTCCAGTTACATTTCGGTAGCAACCAGTTTCGATCGCAACAATGCAAAAAGTGGCGTATATTCATGGGCCAGATAAGATGCTTTTTTCTGTCTTAAAGTGCCTAGCTCGCAGTGCGACCCTGGACGAAACAGTAAAGGACATTTCTCTGTGACAGACTCGTTGTTAACACGAGTCGTAACATCATTACCTATGAATTGTTTTCGTTACGCAGCTCATCAGTAATGATTAGTCACCCACGACAACAATGATGGGTATGACAGCTATATCTAGTAACAGTATGTCGCAGAAGTCCTGAGACATTTGCTTCATTAGGTGCATATTTTGCTCTCAGTTTGCTGATTTGTACACCTTAGGCCCAATATGGTATAGTCGTACATCGTATAGGCCTACACTGTTCAGGACTTCTGAGACATACTATATATGTTAGCTGTTTTCAGAGGAATTTGGTTTCTGTCTGGCGACATAAAATACAACAAATATGTTAATTTAATTAAAAAATTATAAAATATAACAAATATTTACATACAAACGACCACTACCCTCGTAGGTCGTGCATGTTATAAAAGCGAAACCGAGTTCTTCTATTTAACCACAATCGGAAATTGTTTGCAGTAGAGAGGGATATCCGTTGCTTATTGTCTTAAGATTTGATAAAGTAAAGGACATGAAATTCTGAGACGATATTCCACATTTTAATCTGATTTATCTGTTAGCATGCGGGCTAGCTCTCCTATGCAGTCTAGATCTGTGGATCAATAATGAGCTGACACAGGGAACAAAAAGAACTGACGAGCTCAGTAGTAATACTTAAAAATAAGAGCCCGTCAACTGATGAATAGTTTTGAGCCTTGAGCTTTGAACCTGGGATTTTAACAATGTTACGTTCACCACACACTTTAATTAATAAGTCATACCTTATTCACTTTTTTGTTTCAGGTAAATTGGGTGCAGTTCTTCCAGAAACTCTTGCAAACCCAGTCTTTGAATAATTTCCGTCTTTTCTCTTCAAACGTACGATACGTGGGAAATGCAATACAAATTTTGGATAACACATCTAAACGGTACATCATTCAGCTTTTCATTAAACTGTAAAACTGCCTCTTCGACATTTCCATGAAAGCATAACTATTTAAGCTTCTGTTTCCTCGTAAGCTTTACTGTAATAATGCTTGATTCAATAACCGTTTACCATACTAACTTCATCAAGTACTTTTAGGATAGTGAATGTGGTCAGGACGACACTTGACACATTATTTAGTCCAATCTGTTATATTTAGTATAAAATATAGTTCAAATAAAGGTATTTGAAAGCCAGTGGGAGATACAAACATACTGAAATGAAGATGACGGTGAGAAAAAAAATCTTTGTTAACTACTGCAGGTTCTTGGCATGAACACGAATAATTAAAACGTAATTTAGTTCAAAATCGAAGGTTGCTTCGAAATATATAAAATTCATTCACTAAATAAAATGGCAGAAGGATTCAGGCAATAAATTTAAATTTCCTGAAAATATTTTTTATGTAGTAAATGAACCCTAAAACATTACTTAATCAGTAAAACAAATTACACTCATGAATTAACTCGTAAAATAATTATTAAAGGGCATTTAAACTACACGTTGTGTCCCGCGTTTGAAAATCCTCCGTGATTGGTCTGATGTCAGATCGGTGCTTCATGGCGGCAAGCTGCTATAGAATCGAAGCATGGACTGATTGGCTCACTGTCACTTTTTAAAAATAATTTTAAGGGTATGACAGACATCAGATTTGTCAATGGACAGTCAAACTACAAATTATAGACGCCTTAATGGTGGCTGAATTTTTTTGAGCAGCATCTGTTTTTAGGCGGATGAAGTGTGTGGAGTAAAGGGTAAATGGTTGGCCGCTGTAGTATCTGCCACGAATATGAAATTCTATTGCTAAAATGTAAATAGTAGTTTATTTTTATTTTCCCTTAAAAATTAGGATAGTATTCACAGTCTGATAGCCGGGTATTTTAATCTTTATTGTAAAAACTAAGATAATTCGACAGTTAAGTGAAAACGGATTGCATATGCGTAATAAAATGCAGAATAATTATGTCCTGAGTATCATGTGGATAGCAAAAATTATTCTGTTAGGTTGGAAGTAGATGAACATAAAAGTCATTTAATTTTTAGGTTGAAGAAAATTATGCTTTGTTTAGCGTACCCGCCATCTCCCCTTTTTGGCTGCTGTTTGAGAATAGAAAAAAAAAAAGAAAACATAATCCATTTGCTGCAGCTTGACGATTACATCACATCAATATAACATCAGTCATCAAGATAGTTGCTTTCTTATTTCCTAAATTAGAACTTACAAATGGGTAAAGGGCAAACATAACGACAAAAATAAATAGTAATAATTTCAGCAACAGATGAAAGAATTTGTGGCAGGAAATAGGGTTAGTTGGAACATGCCTGCTTGCGTCATGATGCGTTTCTGCGAATAAGGACACACGTCAGTCCTTGAAGGAGATATAACTAGTTATCCTGTACTTAGCTGTCACTTGGCACCATATTTAGTTATAAAACCAACACATATTGTAATTTTTTCCTGAAAAGAGCTGTGGTATTCAATGAAACTAGCTGACTCCGGCGTAATATACGCCGTTCTAGCAAACGCCACCTCTTTACACCCTCCACGGCAACCTGCCCTCTACCCCTTCCCGCGCTGGAATGTAAAACCTGATCACTTGCTCGCTTCTGGCCGGAAGTCCTGTTCGCCTCTGGCCAGACGTCATGATCCCTTACCATCATCATAAAGTCTGTTCATAAGCGAAATATACATATAGATATTCGACTGTCTTTGCCTACTATTGCTTACACGTACATTTGTGATCAGATCATTTAGGATAGCACTCTTCACCTAACAACACGATTAGTCCGTATGCTGTTTGTTCACGTTCGTGTTATCTTTTCACTGAAGTGGATCCAAGTAAATTCGTCCTTGAGTGGAATTTAAATTTTCATTTCAGAAATAAAACAAACACTGCCGTCTGTCGATTTAAAAAAAATACTAGGCTGCTAAACTAAACATTTTTTTCTTTACTGGCAGTTGCCGTATTTTTTCAACTAGCTTATTTCCTTCCCCCTCCCCAAAAAAATCTGATTGCAGGGCTAAATAGAAGTGGGTCATAATCAGAATTTTAAGGCAGCTTATTTTCGTGTGAATTAAATTAAAAATATCAAGGTTAAAATCTCATAACGCATCTGATCGGCCCAGACGAGCACGTTCCTCTATATTTTTAATAACTAAAAAAGTTTGTTTTAAAATTCGGGTCTAAGAATGATGGAGAAATTAACAGTCAACTACATTTGAGGCCTATCTTCGTAACGGCGTACCAATGCGTGCTGTTAATAAGAGCGTTAGCGAATTATGCATAGGATTTTGTGGATCTGGAGGTATGCGCTTGTTCCTTGCACTTGTGTTTTAAGTTTGGATTTTATAATCCAAACTTAAAACCCAATGCAAAGATAAGTTGCAAAATGATAGTCTTAGATTTTATTCACATTTTTTAGTCCGGAATATACAACACCAGGTCATTTAAAATAAATTGCATGAGTCTACTTAGTATGCGATGCTTCACGTCTTTATTGACAACTTCGTCATGAAAAAACACTGTTGTCAGAGAAATTGAGAGAATATAACTTATCGTATCGTTCGTCAGTAATTAGTCAACTACTGTGAAAACCACAGTATGGCATGAACAACAGTATGCAAGTACCCAGGGTCAGCGTTTATCTCTCGAGAACCGGACATTGTGGACATGCCTATTTGTTATGAAATTGCTGTGATGTTGGTGTTTAGTTGATCTGAAAGCCATGTGTGTTAAACAAACGCATGGTCACAATAAACTTATGTTCCTTCTTTTCCAACAATTGTCCACCGATAAGAGTTGATTGACCCATTTTTTCTTTGACCGAATCCCCCGTACCTCGAAAAAGTGGCCCAAAAACCACATATTGGCAGACTACTGTTGTACAAGGAGGGCTGTAACTATTATCCAGGATTTATAGGGTTGGGGAGGAGAATTTGTGACTGAGACCCCGTACTGAAACGTCTTAGACACATTCGTATTAGTTCAGTCTTAGTTTATAGAGGGCGCCATGTGCTTTATGTGGGAAATTCTACTCAGTTTTTAGCCTAAAATTGAACTAAACTAAACGAAACTAGCGTCTATTTAATTATTATTTAGCCTAGCTTAGTTGTAATTTAATTTACTTGAGATTTGAGCTGAAAAATGAGCAAAAATTACCAGATTGAACACGTGGCTCCTTCTGAAAACTCGGACTGAGCTAATAGGGATGAATCTAACGTGTTTCAATAGGGACTTTTTAGAGTTACAAATTCTCCTCCAAAAGCCTATAAATTCTTGCTATTACGCAGAACATGTCTATCTAAATGCAACTATTAATGTTTTGTGCATCAAATACTTGCCTAATACTTCACCCAATAAAAAGACGGCAAAATATAATTTGTTTTTCGAATTTAGGTTTAGCTGGATTCGAATTTTGTGGTCTATAAATTTAATGTTGTGGACAAGGACCTAGCATATGTTTGTAAAAACTTCGAAATAATCTTCGAGTAATTTGAGGGTTGCAAATCCTTAGGTATTATCTTCAAGTTCTAAATTAATGCCATTGAATCATAGTGTTGAGACTGACGTTTAATTGTCAGTTGGGGCGTTGTAATAAAACGTTCAGTATATATAAGTTTCCATTTTTTTTCAGCACTGTCATCAACTACTTCTTACTTAGAGCTGTGCTGGAAACCGAAAATCTTTTACGTCCCAAAGCACAAGCAACAAGGTAAGCCTATCTGCAGTCTACTTGAGAATAGCTTTGCATTATGTGTAATCTGAACACGAGTGATGTACTGTAGAAATATATACTCCTAAATAAGATGTATTTACGCTATCTTTAAGGTCAAACCCTGTAAAAACTTGGCGTAGTTGTTGGTGGAATAGTCTCTCACCAATCGTAGAAAAAATGATTGAAGACCATTTGTCCACCAATACATCCACCAATTTTTGTAACCACTTCAGGATTTTCGTTTGGCTTACACTTCATCATTGTTGCTGTTAAGTCATGCATGGTATACAACGAAATCTCTGAGGCATAAACTATAAACAAGTAAAAATAACCCTACTTCCGAGAAGAACCCAACATATCACACCTTCTTAAACAGTTAATTATTGATGAAACCTTGATCTGCAGTTAATTGCGGACTGGAAAATTTTTAATTACCTCATAATCTTCAAAATATCAGAATCAGACAGTTCTCTAATTTATAGAGCAAGACGTTGATGTATTAAAGGAAGCCATTTACCTAAAAGTAAGTGGTGCACTGTAAAATTTATATTCCTGAAATGGTCTCTAATTTGAGCAGCCTTGATGAAGTTTTTACACTCTCTTGAAACTAGAAAATAACATGCTTCTAAATAAATAAAAAATAAATAAATAAATGGCACTGTCACAACAGTGATTTAGTGGTGAAGACATATATATCTGTTGCTGTTTGCAGTATCCCTGCTAAAATTAAGAAGTTCTCTCAGAGAACTAGGTATCGTAAATATGTAAAATGGCAACAATAAATTCCCACACCTTTCGACCCAGTTAGTAGTGATATATTTCTAGCTATGCCAGTATTATTCAAGACTTGCTTAAATTTACTCCGGGTAATGTTAAAAGCAAGAAATCAAAATGCTTCGAACCTCCTTCAGTAGCCTCTACTAGTTTCTACTAAAGTTATGTGACTTAATTTTTTTTAGCTCAGAGCTAGTTAGTTGAAACGTTAGGTGGCATTGTGGCAAGCGTGTTGGAGAGCGTGGTTTCTGAGAAACTGTGTTAAATTTTGCATATGAACCTTTTTTCCACATAGCAAGAATTCAAATATGGATGTTCAATGTGTGACAAGATTTAGATTAGGGTTTGAACAATATCTCTGTAATGTGGTAACCCGTACCACTGCACTGTGACTGAGGCTGGCGCTAATGACCAAGTCGTCGACACGCCATTAAGCCTCAATCCCCTCAATGGGGGGGGGGGGGCATACATGGATGTTCGTTATGTTATGCGACCGCTGAAATGACAGAGCTGAATTAGATATCTCAAACATGGCTAGATTTTTAACGATTCTATCCTTACGTGTACGCCAAATATCATCGTGTACAATTTTTTAATGCGTCTGACATTTTAACTGTAGAGCTACTTGCGCGGAAATGATTTTTCGGATGTGTTTCTGAAATCAGTGGTGTTGTACAGTTAATTGAAGAGCTTTAATATTATAAATTTCGTTTTTAACCACTCACTGTGTGGTATAAACCTTGTTTTGGGTGAATCACTTTTGATATGCTACGTTGCTGTGAGCGTGTATTATGGTCTCTTTCAATGTCCAGCTGCTCAGCACATCTCTACCAAAACCAATAGTTTTTAACGCTCATCATTGCATGTTGAGGGCTATTGATTGCCATGACACCGTTTGCAAGTTAACGAAAACTGATGTCATGTGGATACGTTTGATGATATTTTTGCAACTCGGGCATTTTAAGATGTAACTCGTTTCAGCCCACTTGTGAAACCTGTTTTTCCTCATCAGAATGTTAAGCTTGGATTAAGCTATAAATGACTCAAGTGTAAGTTTAACCAAACTAGTGATAACCATAAATTAGGCATAACGAGCGTAGTAAGCAATTCTTCCAAATAACACTCGACGACCCTTTGGTGTGCAGTAGCTATCCAGAACTTTCTAAGCTTCAGGTCCAAATTAGTTCAAATTGGACGAATTGAATACGGATCCACTGGAGCTGGACTTTGACGTGGATCTACAGACCCAAAACACACCTAGCACAAACTAGTTTTCTAACTGATCTGGACCTTATTTTGGACATCTGCCTAAAATTTATTTTCTTTGGAATTACATTTTGCCAGCACCAACATAATATGTTCTAATTTGACAGGCAGTTTACTGTATTCCTTCCCTAATTTGCTATTTATTCACTGTTATACTGTTCGCTTAAATTGCTGTAGTGCTGAAATAAAAAGCTTACCAGATCTTTAATAATAAATGGAAATTGATTGCATAACACGAAATGATTATTTTATAATTACGATGATACAAATAAAATTATTGCTCAGGTCCTACAGACGTCACTTATTGGTCTAACACGTTAAGGCGAGACCTGACGGCATTGGCAGGGAATTCAAATGTTCTGATGGTCCCAAGGCAGACTTAGAACACAATAATACCCTTCCCAACCATTATGATAACGAACTGCCAAAAAAGACATGTTTACACAGCTAAATACTAAATATCGCTTCTGTCAGAGTATCATCGTTACCATTCTGAACCATTCACACATCTTACTTAATCTCGGACAGTGTACTGAAAACTGGTCTCTTAATTTGGGTCTTAGGCAATGCTGTGGATGCAGTTTTGACTAACTTTGCAAACGCTTTTAAATTTCTTATGCACTAAATGAAGTATTACGGTTTCACGGGTCCAAAGTTGTAACCTGAATAATGACTTCTTGCCGAGAGAACCCTGTGGCGTTGTCATTGCATTATCTGAGATTAAAACCTGGTCTGCTACCTGGACTCTACAATGCACGGTCTCATGAAAAGTGTTGCTTCCTGCAACTGGGAACGAGGATTGTCATGATTAAATTGTATTTTACTTAGCATAACATTAACTCTGGTGTGGACTTTCATGTTTACCTTACTTCAATTTTGCAGCATGCTTGCCAGGTATGATACCGCCCTACATAAATATATCAGTCATGTGGAATGGATCCAGAGATGTATCAGAATTTTTTTCTTAGGGCAGTATATACATGTGGTGTAAGATTTATAACCTATCCCTTGAACTGAGAAGGGACCCCTCGAACCTCGAATTCCTAGAAACTCGAATGTCTGTAACTGAGAAGTTATCTTTATTGCTAACGTTACTCTATGCTTACTTGGATTAGTAACAATGATTAGGTAGGATTTTTTTTACGATCAGGGAAAGTGACAAGTAAAGATCACAGGACATCCATTTAAACACGTCAGTGATGTTGAAAAGGACGACTGGAAACAATTCTTTACAAACCTGGTGCTGAAAACTTGGTGTATCAGCACTCATAGTAAGAAATTCAAGAGCGAAATTGTAAATCTAAGCTTTACGAACTACCTTAAACGTTTTACTAATGAACTTACTAGCTGGTGCATTTTATTCTCTGGAAACTTAAACTGTAATTGCTACATGTTTTAATACTAACCCAGAAAAATTCGTATACAGGGATTTTATTTAAATTTTTTGTTTTGTTTTATTTAACTTACATTTGTGCCTCCGTATGTGAGAGCGAGATATATGTCAACTTTTGCTTCAATAAATAGTACGTTACATTTAGGCTGAGTGTTAGGAGACAATATTTGGACCCTTGTCCACTCACATTGGGAGTAATATTAATGTGAAACAATGAAACATAGGATTAATCAAATTCATTAACCGTGTAGACGTAAATATAGTGAAGGTTAAAAGTGAAAGTTAAAAGAGTGTGTGTTGCAGTTACTTAGTCAGACTTACTATAAAAATTGCTCAGAACAAAATAACAACTGCAGAAAAACTCAATAGTTACCTTTTGGCCTTGTGTTCTGCAATGCATTGTGGTACTGGTAAATTTCAGAATATGATGGCTAGTATATTATCAAGTGACTGTCAGCAGTGTTTTTCTGTCATGCACTGTCATGCATGCTACCAGTTACCCAACCATCTGTCATAACCCGCTTTGTGGCCGACTCTTAACTAGGGTCTTCCGTCACTCTGAAAACGTTGTGTACTACCAGCTGTATACGCCACTGTGTATCTTTAGGTTTGACACGATCTCAGCCGAAACCGTAGCACCACCATCACTGCATAGCACAGCTTCCATACGAACTCTTTACTAGCAGTACACACAGAATCAGACCAGAATGTGTACTGCCGCTACACATATTGCATACGGTCAGTATGCAACTCATGTACAGGCTGAGATGTTACACAGTAATGAGTATTGGTCGTGCACAGCATCTTCAGACTGTTGGATAAACCATCATTAATAATGTGACTTTTTATTTCAGGGAGCTAGTTTGCGCGGAGGAAGCTACACAACAACTTCCTCTTATTACTGGTAACATGTACTTGAACAAAGTATTTAAAAAGTCGACCAAAGAAGTGGTAAGATCATAGATATATTATAGTGTTTATTTCTCTGATCTGACACCATCTTTCCATTTGGGCATTCCAATACCACTCTGAGGCTCATTTTATCTATAATCTAACCGAATTTGTTTAGTAATTCTTTATCGCCCTTCAAACTCGATACAGTGTGGCAAAATTTGCATACATTTGTGCAAGTTGCGTCCCCCCCCCCCTCCTAATTTTGGTTTTACACCTAGAAAAATGCATAAACTGCAATTTTCGTAGTTTGATAGCTTAGTATCCAAAGAAGCTGTAGGGATGTTGTTGGAAGGATTTGGAAAGCTGTTTGTAAAGGAAGGATGTAGCTTTCATAGCTTAAAATATGTTTTCCGTCAATCTAATGCTAAATTGCCGCAGAACATACTAAAAAAAAATCAGATATTAGTACCAACTCCGAGAAGGTTTTTTAGCCTATACAAATTTGAATTTGGTTCTTTTTTATTTCGGACGTTCTTTTTTACGTATTGAGCTTCTTTTAACACTTGATTTGACTGCTAGTTTTCTAAATAAAGTAAAATGTCTAATTTAGTTAAGTAATAATATAACCTTCCGGCTCAAATTTTTTAAAATCTTGTCATTCATGGGCAATCGAAGGTTAATGTTACATGATTACACCCTTGTGCTTTTTAATGGGGGTGACAGAGGCAGGTAAAGTGACAATAAGGGAAATAAGGAATTAGATATCAAAATCAAATTGTGAAGAATTACAGCTTAGGACTGCAACCCAGCAATATACAGCACACAACAACACTTCGTCATTTTCGCCATGCCAATATTTATTATTAATGGAAAGTTTGTGACGTGATTATCTTCTCGTACGTTGCAAAGTTTTTGGATTAGTATGAAGCTGAATGTTATTCCCGTAAAACTCGAAGTTTTATACCTATATTTGATTGCCTAGATTTTCATTCTTTAACACGCGATAAATTAAGCCTTTTTATCTCGTTGAAGTATGCAATTCCGCTTTTGTGTAGTGTCAACTGATTCTGATTCCTGCTTAACAGCTTATCATTGTACAAGAGTGATTATCCATTATTAATCGCCCGCTTGGTAGGCCATTCAGAGTGCTGATCTGAAGAAACGGGCTGTGGTAGCTGATAAGCTAAAAATATCTCTTTCCCACTTGCTAAAAAACCGAAGGAGATACTCAGTGTACCTTAACTTGACCATCCATAGATTAGGTATGCACTGATTGCTTAACTTGACCTATTATTAGATCAAGTATATTTAATTTACGATACTTCAAGCGAACCAAAATCTTAAGCTCGTAAAATCCTAAATATTTATTAAACAGATTAGCATCAACGCATTAACGTACTTAATAAGTTTGCAAACTACGTTCGCATTACGTAGTAACTTTTATGCATATATACAATTTTAATGCAGACCAATCTTCCTAGTATAACTAGCGAATATTCAAGCCTAACTTGGAACTAGTAATAAACACACATTGAAATAACGTTTCATACAAATAACCTTCTTAAACTTGAATAATTTTAAGCTACCTCAGGATTTATAACTTCAATCCTAGCATGCATATTGTAAACAACCCAAACTCAAAAGCTTAAAATAGAAATACCCACTTAGTTTTAATATGCAACATAAAATTACGTAATAAATTGTCGCTTAATACGTGATCGCTTCTCGTAAGAATTAAAGGAAATTAATATATCCTCTTTAAGTTGAACCTCAATTAAACTTCCAAAACTTAAATAAGGGCACTCGGCAACCATGGCATTAACTAAATAATTCTACTTTGTCTCCGTCGTCGTCATCTCCTATTGACTTCTAGGTCATTATGGAAACTTCCTAATCCAAAGTTCAGGGCCTTGCATTACAAGACATGAAGAATAAACACCCACTGGATTCCTGATGAGTTACTGCAATCAAGAAACCCCTCTGTGCTCCCTGGAGATGGAAGGGAAGTCTTGGCCGAAAACTGGTACTGCTGAAGTTTAATACTAATCCCAGCCATCCTTCCACCCCCAGAAAAAGGAAAACTTAAACGTTGTTTAAACCACCGATCGCCACTGTGATACCTAATGACTACATTGCTTAAGACTACTAATGCGTTAACGGCATAGAATTTGGACGACCTATGCTCAGGTATGTATATGGCATGTGTGGCAACATGAATGGTTGTCTGACCCTTTATATTCGTCATCAAATTCATATGTATGACATCACTTACAACGTCATGCCTATTGCATCACAGCCTAGGTGGAGTGAGGCAGTGAACTTTATGCACTAAGGTCTGTTTAAGGCAACACCACTGTCAAAAGAAGTTAGGATTTCCGGAAAACAAAATTTTAATATTTTCTTGCTTATAGGCTGAAGACATGGTTGCCAAGTTACGAAGCACGTTTCAGAAACGAATGAATCGTGCAACATGGATGGATGATGCTACTAGGCAGAAAGCTATTGACAAGGTAAGAATGCAAGCTAAGATCATGAACCCTTCAGTTAAAAAATTTGTAATAGTTCCTTCACAACATAAAGAAAAACTAAGCTCATGATCCTCACTAGGGGTTATTCTTAATCTTCTAGTAAACTCTAGTTAGGAAATAACCATTGGCAATCTGAGGAAGTAGAGCTGACATGCCAAATATTACAATATTACATTATTTGGAAAATTTATCAGCTCAGCATTATTGAAAGTTACTCTTGTTTTTAGTAATAGATTAACATAACGTCGTCAACATATAATTCATATATTACGGTACCTACTATTGGTGGTTAAGCCAGATCATGCCAGTGGAATGGGATTGGTTGGTTTGGGCACCAAATAATTACGTCAGCAATGAAGCACTGGAGCACTTGAGCGAGAAGAGCAATGGCAGAATAAGTCCGCTTAGGGCCTGTGTGCAACCTGAGGACCTACGTTTTTTGCTTTTAACCCCTGGCTGGTGGCTTTTCCAACTTTTTGTGGATTTTGTGGTTTTTTGGTTTGAATCCCTGTCTACGTTCATGTTAGTTAGCAGTAATCATGGGTATGGCCCTGCCAGCAGGGCTTCTCGTAAGACAGGGCCCGTTTGAAAATGAACATATTGAACACCCTATTATCCTGCTCCTGAATAAAAGAAACACATACGTATTGAGCAAGAGGTTATTGATACTGATCTCAGCTTAATTCCCAAACAGAATGTAATAACTTTCTGTAATCATTGGGTTACTTTATCATTGACTTCTTTTTTTGCCTGTTGCTTTGCCTAGTCTGGATTTGTGATTGTTGGACCACACCGTATCCGTTCCGGGAATGCGTAAGAATGGTGAACGTGTTGCCTCTAATTCCTTTGAATTCATTGGTTTCATTTCACTATATAACTATTATCAATGTGCACTGCGAAAAGAAAAGGATGCTGTGGTGGCATCGGTATCTTGGTCTGCCTGTCAGTATCGACGATAACTATTGAACCCAATATCCAACTTATTTGAAACTCTCTAGTTGCACTCTCTAATTCTTCCATTGAATTTAAAATCGTAAATCACTAAAATTGGATGAGGTTTTCGGTGTTTTTTGTTGATCACATATTCAGGGAAATGGCTGATGGTTGAGGACCATGGACAGCAAATTTAACTAGTAGGACATCATTATCATTTTTCTTTTTTTTTTTCAAGATCCAACGTAAATTGTCTATTCAGTATTGAGGGTGTCTATAAATTGCTGCTCTATTTACAATGTCTATAAAATATTTGCAATGAAAGCAATCGTAATGCAGTTTTGTCCATTGCAAAGAAAAACTCAAAAAGTTCACATACAAAAATAAATGAACACTTAATACTGTATGACGAGCACCCATGTTTTAAACAAAATATCTACCCGTTTTTCAATTGCGCGCCAGGTATTGTCAAGCCCGTTTCAAGTATTGGGAACTTCAGAAATCTGACAGCCTCTATTAACCACGCAGCTGTTTCAAGTCCATTCTTACCTCCAACATTTTTTGGTGTGCGTGCAAATCACAGATTGAACAAAGTCATCTGAGTTGTTTGTTTTTCCAATGGACGAGTTCGCAATACGATTGCTCTCATTGTTAATTTTCTTATAGAAGTTTATAAATGGACAGTATTTTATGAATACCCATTACAGTGTAACACGTTTTCAATGTTTGAAATTGAAGTGGCAAGTTAAAATTAAATCTGACTGTAGTATATGTTGGATGCAGTAGGCATCCCACCCATGTTGCAGTCTCTGATGAGAATAAGGTATATTGTTAGTTTTTTACCCTTTTGTAGGAGGCGCTTTCAGTACCATATTTTGCACCACAATGCACCAAGTTATATTATGTAACATGTACCTGGTCACATGACACCTGGTCACGTTACTTTGACAGGTAATAAAGGACCTAAACACCTTTCTTCATTACTGCAAAACGGTCTGTCCTTTGTCCTTTGAGGACTTATTTAAAACCGTCCTGCCCACTACTCTTTCTGATGCAGATTGGCTATTATGCATTGACCATGGGTTCAATACTTTTCGCTGAGACAGACAGTGGGGGGGGGATTGAGGCTTAATGGCGCGTCGACAACTTGGTCATTAGCGCCAACCTCAGTCACAGTGCAGTGGTCCGGGTTGCCACTGCACCACACATTACAGAGATGTTATCCAAACCCCTAATCTAAATCTTGTCATACATCTGTACCTCCTGCAAAAATTGAAAAACACCGGACAGGAGGACAGACTTATCGCCCAACTGACGCGCAATGTCATGCGGAAGATGGAACCGACGACGAACACCATCAAGATGGCAACAATCAACAAGTAAGTGCCGGACCGTAAGTGGCCGTCGACACCAAGAACATTCAGGAGGGTCAACCCCCCGCAAAAGGAAACAGTGAGTAAGTCGGGTGTGACCAATTCGCAAACGGGCCAACACAACCTCCTCACGGCGACTGCGGCGACACGCTGAGTGCCACTCCTCGACAGTGCCTTTAATGGCCCGTAACTTATTACCGTCCTGTCCATCCCACGAGGCTTGCCAAAAAGCATGTAACCTCAGACGCAGAGTTGGAAAAGCGTCCGAGGGAACAAGCCTGAGATCCCTACCGAGAGGGCCAGAAAGGGCCCCTTTTGCTGCAGAATCCGCTTGCTCATTTCCACCTATCCCAACATGGCCCGGGATCCAGCAGAAAAGCACGGTTTTCCGCTGGCCAGGCAAGCGGGAAAGCAAAGCTTGGACACGTTGTGTCAAGGGGTTCCGAGGATTGTAATTCGCCAAGGACTCCAGGGCACTCATGGAATCACTAAAGATAATGAAATGCGTGCCCTGAAGGCCAAGGATCCACTCCACCGCCAAACCGAGAGCCAAAAGCTCTGCAGAAAACACAGAATAGCCTGATGGAAGGTGATGGGCAACCGTCACTCCCTTACAAACACAAGCACAAGCCACGCCAGCGTCTGACTTCGACCCATCAGTAAACAGCCACTGATAACCAGCGTACTGAGAACACAGCCGCCGGAACTCCTGTAAGTACCGTGCAGG
>JAHWFP010192245.1:7112-23727 GCA_023313725.1 Lithobius niger | reverse complement strand
AACTGTTGAACACCACTCAACACATCAAAAGAAGCACTCAAAAGAAGTACTAAAAAAACCTGGATACTTTCTTTCTTCACCTAATTATTCTAAATCCCCGTTACAACTAAACTACATCTACATTAATAAAATTAATCAACACACAAACACACTCCATAACATTCGACATCTAAAAAAAATTGAGTAATATTAACAGCAAACCCTTATTGGAAAAATATGCAAAACCACACTTTACCTTACACTAGGCTAAAAGTCCACTTGAATTTTCGGCGATTACACACAGGGTCCGGGAAGCACAGGAATTTACGTTTATCATCCATTTTGAAATTCATGCTGCAAACCACTGATCTATGCATTACACCTTTCGTGCTTCTGGGCTTCCCACTTTTGGCCTAGTTGAACCAACAGCTCCAGCCTGAGCTAGTGATCAATGTTGGAAAAGGAAGGCCCATAAATGTTCATTAGCGGTAAGCCCTTTTCTTTAAACTGGCTGGTAGCAAGTAAGACAGAAGTATCGCTCCAGTTGATGGGATGTTGCGGATTATTAATGCAATGGAGGGCGATTGCATTCTGGTGCTCCTTAAGGCAAACGCGGAGGCGTCTTCACATATCACCTTAATACACAGGCTCACAACCACCACAGGGAACACAATACAGAGCTTGTCTGAGGGAAAAGGGCCCTGGTGGGGGGATATAGGCAGCTATGGGGGTGGCGTGGGCAAATGGGGGAGGAGTAGCACTTTCGTTTTAAGCTTGTTCCTGGTGAAATAAGGTCAATTTATCGTGGCATAGATAAGCGGAGAGATGGGGCCTACGGCTGCATTGGAGTGTCCATCCGGCATCCATCCGAGGGCTAGACCAAAAATCCTCTTAAGGTTTGGAAGGAATCGGTGCAAACATCTAATGTCGTATTTCACCAATTCCCCCAAACCTCAAGAAGCTTCATCGGTTGAGGGAAGCCTCCACATCCACACCCCCCGATCTTCTTTGTCAAGACAGACATCCTTACTTCACCAGGAACAAGTGTGCCATCCACTCCTCTTGTGCCATCCCTCCCTTTGTTTCACCCAGAGGAGTTGTGAAAATCTGATTTCCCTGTAATGATTGTAAGTGTATTTAGTCAGACACGAAGATGCCTTCAGGTTCGCCGTAAGAAGCACCAGGATGCAAGGCCACAGGAAGGCAGAAGAAATGGAATTGCCCTTTATTGCATTAATAATGCACGACATCACACCAACTGGAGTGATACTGCTGTCTTACTGCGTTCCAACACCTTCAAGGACTTGCATCTCAGAGCCTTTGAATCCCTTGCTATCAGCTAGTTTAAAGAAAAATGCATCCGCTAATGAACATTTATGAGCCTTCATATCCTAACAATGATTGCTTGCTCAGGCTGGAGGTGAAACAGCTAGTTCTAAAGTGGAAAGCCCAGACGCAGCAAAGGCATACTGTATAGATCAGTAGTTCACAGCACAAATTTCAAAATGGGGTGATTAACAAAGATTCTTTTTTTTTTACTTCTGAAGAAGGCAATACGAGTAGGCTACCACATACCCTGTAAGTAATCACGGTAACGTTAAGTAGAATTTTAGTGTTCGTCCAGTTGGATTTGCACATTTTTCTGATAATGCCATCGAACCGCCACAGTAATATAGTAAACACAGTTGCCGTTTTTTTCCAGCAAATTCAGGGCTGTCCTCCGCTGTGTTTGTTATGAGTTTTTGTCCTATTTCACCCAGAAAGGCAGCGTGATCAACAACCACCCAATAAGTACAGAAGCCTCAGAAACAGCGAAGTTCAAACAAGAAAGAAAGCCAAGGATGTCAAAAATGCCTCCGAATCCTTAAAGTGCTTGAAGATGTCGAAAATTAGCACGATATAGGCGGTAGGCTATCTAATGTTTGAGAGTGTGCGTAAGGTGTGATGAACTTTTTCCGGTTGAATCGGGCGAGTTTCAACATAGCTATATCGAGTAGCCTAACGTTTTTTTTCTCACTAACTTCTAACTACACGAACCTTAGAAATCAATGCAATTCACGAAGCGGAACCTTTTCGCCACCACTAGTTGGACAGTTGAATCAGGACATGTGGAACATGGACGTATGTATGGAGGGGGTGAGAGGGCCATAAGCCCAGGGCGGTAATTTTGTAAAAAAAACAATTGATATTGAAAAAGTTTTAACTTCCATTTCTTAGTTATTCTGCAGACCAAATATTTCTGCCTTAGTTATTCTACAGACGTACATTTAAGATTGATCCTTAATGTCGACTAACCTAAAAGAAAATAAATGTGTAAAACACATTTTTTAAACCATGCTCTCCTTCACTACGCTCCCCCAGACGCCTAGCTGGTGGGATCGGGAGAATCCCACATGAAGCTCCACCACTCAACAGTTCTTAAAAAAGTCCGAAAAATGGATAACCATTGCATACAGTGGTAATTGATCATAAAACCGAATAAACACTTACCACCACAGCAGAACACTTCAGAGGCTAACTTCAGAGTTCACTGTTAAATTTTCAGTGAGCCCTATCATCTTGACAGACACAACGAAAAATAAAAAGTACATCGAATCACTATCTTCGGCTAGCAAACATTCAAAATCGGTGCTAAGCTGTTGTACCACTGATCTTTGTTGTGCGTTTGAGCTGGATGCTCCAATTATTGTCCAAAATGTTGGACACAAAAATGGCATCGCCGAACACGCAAGAAAAACATGAAATTCCACTGCTTGGAAAGAGAAGACAGGCTTACTTAAAATAAATGCCGTAAAAGACGACCACTTCTAAGTGTTGAATCTTACCATCAAGCCATTTGAGTTGAATGAAAATCCACTGATGAACTCGGCTAGCCCAAGCTTTGCAACATTAACCAACTGATTAGGCCAATACTGGGCGTTGATTTGGGAAAAAAAGTGGGGCATCCAGATTGAATGCACAATGAAGATGTGTGTTGCAACAGACCAGCACCCGATTTGAGAATGTTTGCTAGTAGGTGATAGTGATACGATGTAGTATTTTTTCATTTTTCGTTTTACCTGACCTTCTGAATAAGGTGACAGGACTCAGAAAATTTAACAGCGAACTTGGCAGTCTGACTCTGAAGTGTTCTGCTATGGTGGTAAAGTGTTTATTCGGTTGTATGAAGAATTTGTTTTATGAGGAACCAATGCGCACAATGGAAAAAAAAGTTTTTAAAACTAATTTTGAAGGGGGGGCAGCAATAAGTGTGTCGCTCCTGGGCGGCAAATTCCTAAATCCTGTGTGGATCACTGGCTCCGTGAAAAACAATCGCGGACACTTTCTTCAGGAAGGCAATGAACAATCACTCTCCTGTTAACAATATGGCTGTTTCTTGATGCTATCGCGTCAAAGCTTTTAGTCAAGAAGGTTTGTGAGGCAGTGAATTATGTTGGGGTTTGCAGGAATGACGATCTTATACACTAAATGAGAATAAAGGTATGATGTTTTTGCTAGACCGGATCAAGACCATATAAGTGAATAATTGCATGATGCCGATCGTGAATTGATTTAGCCACTGTGGTTCGTGGGGTACGAAATTAGGTTTCTTGTGAATTATGTTGGATTTTGGAAGAGGAACGATCTAATAAACTGAATTTATGAATAAATTAGAATAAAGGTATTGTTAACGCTAGCTTGAATCCAGATCATGAAGGCCTACCTTGAATGCACAGCATACTCGCCTACTTTTCCGAGATTAAGGTAAACATCCTCAATAAAAAGAAATATACAGTAGTCAGAAAAAGGATTTACCAACAATCCCTCTTCCGTTTGTTTTATCAAATAAACTTCAAGCCCATAGGTGTTTAATAGACAAATTATGGTATTGGCAACCGATCTGATAAGCAGCAGCGTTGTAGCAGAATCAGCGGAATGCTACAGTCGATAAATTATGTCCAAATTTCCAGTTTCATCAATTTTTTGTCGATTTAAACCTTCAGATAGGTCTACAGTCACTTTAATCATCTTAATGAGACCTTCCCTACTGGAGGAAGAGCCAAATCAATAGGTCAAACACTACGAAGTTATATAGTGAAAACCATTAATACAATAATAATCCACATAGGCTTACGGTCAATTTTTTCTAACAATTGATGTTGTAGACACGGTAACATGCGTGGAGCAACAGTAGCAGTGCAGCCACACAGTAAACCATATCAGTAGATAAATCCCTTGGATATTAAAACAATTCTGCCTGTTTGTTCTTGCCCACCCTAATCGTGCAAAAAGCCACTGCTCACTCACCTCCTGACGATTATACTGAGCAGGTTGGCAATTGAAATGTTTTTCCTAGCTGCCAATGGATTGGTGATGAAAAGGTTGAACTATACATATATTTCCCTTCACGTCAAATTTAACAATTCAGTACACAGGCTTTCCACTGAACTTTCGAAAAAAATAGGACAACAAGAGCAACAATTAGGAAAAATTCATATTTGGTGCTATCATGGTTAGTTTCTTTGGTGCAAGCGTTTTCAGCCGCATGGATCTTTAACATACTTGTTTTCAGTTCTCAATCCAATGCCACCAGCACATTGTTGAGAGAAATGTTAAAATACCGGGTGGCACCGGTTGATTTTTGCTTTTATTGCCTACCCAAAAGTATAAATTACTTGTAGGCTAATTTAGAGCATTCTCGTTCTCGAATGCTTTTCCCCTGGACAAGTTAGGCCTAACTGTTGGCCAGCTCTGTAACCCCAGTGCAATGCATGAGCGCACTCCTCCTATAAGGCTACGAAAAAAAAATTAGTTGTTTCTCAGGCCCTGCCTGGTGGTCAAATTTGGCCCTTGTCGATGCTTTTTATTTGCTAGTTCAAGCCAAATGTATTACCGTTACGAGGAAAAGCAATTCAGTTAGCTGAAAATAAGTATTATTTAGCGTAAATTAACCACTTTCAGCTCCGTACAATTAAGTGTTTTGCAAGTTTTTCCGTAAAATTAAAATGCAAGTGTTTTGAGCAGTTGAAAGTAAGACTCGAGTTACTTCCAATAAAATAAAAAATAAAATAAAAAGCCTGGTGGCCTGGTTACTTTTTGAATGAAAATACCCGAGAAACAAACCTATTTCTTTTCACGGCCTAAAGTACCAGGCGCTACCGGAAGTTATCTTTTGTTCCTATCAATATGTCACGGTGGCGAGTCAGGGGGGGGAGGTAGGGTCGATACAGGTAATGATATTTTTGGGTAGGCAATAGAAACAAAAATCAACCGGTGGCACCCGATATTTTAATATATCTATGTCATCCAAAAATATAAATTACCTGTAATTTATAGCATTACAGTTGACCTCGTATGACAGGGCAGTGGGCACCACCAGTCAAGTACCCTAGGACATCCCCAAAGTAACAAACTTGCACCGCAAAAAACCAGGACAGAATGCAGGTTTGAAGAAGATTTATTCGGTGAAAAGGTACATTAAAGCATTACTGCAACGCAAGAGTTCCCTGCATCGTGCTAAAAGGGGTTTGATGATGAGTCTGTCTGAGACGATGGGCCCAAGATGGAGGAACTTCTCCATGATGCAGCCTACACATTGGAACGTTGCTGTGGAAAGCCCATGACGTTGAGATAGCATGGCGTCCATGGGCTGTAACCCTGATGTGGTTTTCAGTGCAGCCTATATCCAAAGTTGGCATAAGTGTTGACAATTACCGTTTTGAGCCAGAAGGGCATCATCTTAGCCGAAGTTTCACCAAAGTATCTGGTGAAAGGGAGGAAGAGCTATTCGTCCTCTTACTACAGGTCAACATTAACATTTTTTTTTCTGTTGCCACTGGCTGGTGGTCAGCTTTGATTAGTCGCCAGTGCATTTGCTTATCACCGTGACAAGTTTTTACGTTTTTTTTAACGTTGGTTAGCACCTATTATACTGCAAAGAGATAAGGGGATAGGGGATTTGGGCAAATGTTAATGTGAGCATTGAGGCAAAAGTACAAATTTTTAAAGAAAATAAATAGGAATCTGTGTTGAGGATTACAAGTTTAACAGTTCTTGATAGCAATCTTTCTCCAATCTGGCGACTAGCACTTTTATTGGTCCTCTGTATGTAAAAACACAAGGCACATACTGGACAGAGGTGGCATTCCAGTTTGTCCCCAATAATATTCGAAAGGGCTGGAATAATGATTGGGACAGATGGTTCAGACGGTTTCTGTGTTTTAGCTCGAAAGGATGAATATGGTGTAAGGGACACTGCAATTCAGGGAAGACGAAACAGCAAGTCAGATCGATACAAAGGGCATGTACTTCACTGCATTGCAGGTTGGCACTGATGCCATTTTCAGGCTTTGCATCAGTCTCGTCACAACACTAATGCCTCTTCACATCCCCGGCAATCTAAATTTCATCACAGGCTCTCGCCAGAAACTTCTTTCGGTAGAATGGACTCTATAAAGAGTTCTTTGTGACTCTCTGTTCACCACGTGGGGCACTCCAGTGGTAGACTTGTTTGCCACATGGCACAGCCAGACTTTCCCACTATCAGTTCCGTCCCCAATGATCACTCATTGGCAGCGGATGAGGGGGGGATTGAGGCTTAATGGCGCGTCGACAACGTGGTCACTAGCGCCAACCTCAGTCACAGTGCAGTGGTCCGGGTTGCCACTGCACCACACATTACAGAGATGATATTCAAATCCCTAATCTAAATCTTGTCATACGTCTGTACCTCCTGCAAAAATTGAAAAACACCGGACAGGAGGACAGACTTATCACCCAATTGACGCGCAATGTCATGCGGAAGATGGAAACGACGACGAACACCACAGCGGATGACCTCACATTTTTTATAGAACCTGCATGGCTATCTACTTCCACCGTTACGGCAGCCTGCCTCAGAAATATCGATGAGGAGGTCTAAAACTTATGGCAACAAGGTTCCATCAACTTCTGGATCTCATCGATGTTTCAAGAAGGTTCCAGATACACTGGATCTACTGTCACAACAACGAGGAACCTGGTTCTACCCAAAATACACGGGTGGCTACTATCTTCTGCCTTATCAAAGAGGAAGAATTCTTGAGGAACATGCATATCTGATTGCAAGTAAAGCCGTCAGGGGATCCACCAATAAGATCTACGACAGCCACTGGAGAGGGTTGTTCCGTTGGTGTCACTCAAGGGAAATCAATTCAGTCGATCCATTTTTACACGCACTCCTGATTTTCTTCACGGATCTTTTCGAGGAGTGCCTGATGGAATCTACAATCCTTGTGTATCGTACGGCCCTGAATTCTGTCTTTAAGCAACAGGCAAACCTACCCTTCTTGAAGATTTTCGTATTTATGCACTGAAGTCCTTTGAAGTTGAATGTCCAACTATTCGCCGTGTTTTTTCAGACTGGGACCTCTCCATCATCCTATACTCCCTCGTGGACGGTCCTTATACTGCGACATCAACTTTCTTTGTGAATTGCAAGACGGTATTCCTATATCGTAGTGTAAAGACCGTCCACGATAGAGTTTAGGTCCCAGTCTGGAAAACACAGCGAATAGTTGGACGTTCGACTTCAAAGGACTTCAATGCATAAATACGAAAATCTTCGAGAAGGCTAGGTTTGCCTGCTGCTTAACCCTTTTAGGCCTACGCCATTTTTTTTCAATTCTCGAGTGAGAAAGCCTATGGCTGCAACACGGCTGCCATGAACAAGTTGCATGCCTCATGATCATAAAATTGTAATAAAAAAAACTATGCGGTCTAGGAGTATAGAAATTCGCAGACGTAATAATTACATTGTAAATTATTGACCAGAAATATAATTGGGACCATCGTCCTACATTTTGATTATTTAAAAAAATCCTGAAGTTCGACTACGTGAACAGCACTAACGAAAGTTTCAACTTACAGTACTCAGAATGATAACATCCACATGATATTCTTCCGTCACACCGCGTGTTATTACTTGCAAAATCATTATTTTATGTTTTATTTCCGTAAAAATAGTTTAACCCTTTTAGGCCTACGCCATTTTTTTCAATTCTCGTGCGAAAAAGCCTACGGCTGCAACATGGCTGCCATGATCAAGTTGCATGGCTCATGAAAATTAATTGTAATAAAAAAACTATGCGGTCTAGGAGTATAAAAATTCGCAGGCGTAATAATTATATTGTAAATTATTGACCAGAAATATAATTGGGACTATCGTCCTACGTTTTCATTATTTAAAAAAATCCTGAAGTTCGACTACGTGAACAGCGATAACGAAAGTATCAACTTACAATACTCACAATGATAACATCCACTCGATATTCTTCCGTCACAACGCGTGTTTTTACTTCCGAAATCATTATTTTATGTTTTATTACCGTAAAAATAGTATAAAGTTGCTTTATTTCTTCGAGATTCACGATCGATTACAGCTCACTACCAAATCGTAGCTGGACGCCATGATGACGGGCTGGCCGCAATGCAACGCGCCGCTGCTGGCGCCAATGGCTGCGACCATTGACTCGCTTTGCGTGACGTCACTTGCGAACGGCTGAAGAGTCACTTGCCGCGAACGAGCCAATCAGCGCTCGGGGTAGCTGAAGAGTTTGAACAATGGTCGTTGAAACAGGACATTTCATTGGAGGAATACAGGCAGTGATGTTGGAGTTGATGACGTCATTTTTCGCGGCCAGAAAATTGTGAATCCCCTCTCTCGAACGCGACCAAGATGGTGGCTGTACGTTGAGTCGTTCCGGAGATACGATCGTTTGAACCCAGGACTATTCTAAGCAAATAAACGCAAGTTCGCGTCCATTTTGGCGACAATGCCAACAATAACATTGACTTAAGGTAATAAACAGATGATATTAAATGAAAATAACCTAAATTAACCGAAAATATATGTTCCAAACTACGTAATTCAATCGGAGTAACGCCTCCGATGTACGCAATAGGATTTTTTTTTGTTTAACAGGGCGTAGAACTTGGCTGAATCGGGCTAACGATACATTGTCATGTCGGCTTTTTCGCAGTGAATTTGCTATGACGATATATCGCACACTTAGGCCTAAAAGGGTTAAAGTTGCTTTATTTCTTCGAGATTCACGATCGATTACAGCTCACTACCAAATCGTTGCCGGACGCCACAATGACCGGCTGCCCACAATGTGACACTCTCCTGCTAGCGCCAATGGCTGCGACCTTGACCGGCGAAGAGTCACGTGTTGCGAACGAGCCAATCAGCGCTCGCGATGGCTCGCGAGGCCGAAGTGTTTGAACAACGGCCGTTGAAACAGGACATTTCATTGGAGGAATGCAGGCAGTGATGTTGGAGTTGATGACGTCATTTTTAATGGGCCAGAAAATTGGGAATTCCCTCTCTGGAATTCCCTCTCTGGTTGTACGTTGCGTGGTTCCGGAGATAAGATCGTTTGAACCAAGGGCTATTTTCAGCAAATAAACGCAATTTCACTTCCATTTTGGCGACGATGCCAACAATAACATTGACTTAAGGTAATGAAAAGATGATATGAAATTAAATTAACCTAAATAAACCGAAAATATACGTTTCAAATTACCTAATTCAATCAGAGTTACGCCTCCGATGTACGCTATAGGATTTTTTTTTAACAGGGCGTAGAACTCGGCTGAACCGGGCGAACGATACATCGTCGTTTCGGCTTTTTCACAGTGGAATTGCAATGACGACATATCGTCGCTTAGGCCTAAAAGGGTTAAAGACGGAATTCAGGGCCATACGACACACAAGGATTGTAGATTCCTTCAGGCACTCCTCGAAAAGATCCGTGAAGAAAATAAGGAGTGCGTGTAAAAATAGATTTACTGAATTGATTTCCCTTCCTGTGACACCAACAGAACAACCCTCTCCAGTGGCTGTCGCAGGTTAAAATTGGTGGATGCCCTGACGGCTTTGCTTGCAATCAGATCTGCTTGCTCCTTAACAATTCTTGTCTCCTTGTTAAGGCAGACGATAGTAACCACCCGTGTAGTGTGGGTGGAACTGATTTCCTCGTTGTTGTGACAGTAGATCCAGTTGTGTCTGGAACCTTCTTGGAATATCGATGAGATCCAGAAGTTGATTGAACCATGTTGCTATAATTTCTGGATCTCATCATTGATATTACTGAGGCAGGTAGCCGTAATGGTGGAAGTAGGTAGCCATACAGGTTCTATAAGAAAATGTGAGGGCATCCGCTGCCCATGCGTGATCGCCGGGGACGGGACTGATGAAGTGGGGAAGTCTGGCTGTGCTGTGCCTATGGAATCCAGCTTCCCTGTGAGAGAATTGAGTACTGGCAGAGAGTGGCAAGCATGCTGGCGAAAGCAGCGCAAAATTGTGACGCTGTCCGCGATTCTGTCTGGTAAAGGCATAGCTGCAGTGGAGGCGAGTTCTTAGGCTACCCCCAGAAAGACGATGGACTGAGCAGGGATGAGTCGTGATTTCTGGAGGTTGACGCCAAAGCCAAGTTGATTCAGGATCTCACTGAAGTCTCAATTGTGGATGAGCACTGCAGAATCCTGATACAGTAAAAGCCAGTCATCGAGATAAGTGCTTGCTAAGATCTCGTTGTGATGAAGGACAGCAATGACAGGTTTAAGTTATCAGCATGACAATCGTAGGTGCAGTACTGAGGCCGAAAGGGAGACACTGGAACTTGTAGAGCCGCCATTGTACATGAAGCGAAAGAGGTCACGTACAGATGCGTGAAGCGGAACATGAAAATTGGCTTCTTCCAGGTCCATGGATACACTCCAGTCGCTCAGTTTTAGAGACTGACAAATAGATTCTACTGTTTCCATTCTGAAGTGAAAATTGACCATCTTATGGTTGAGGAGTTTTAGACTGAAAATGAGTCGGTCGCCCCGTTTTCTTGGGCAAAGAAAGATCGAGCTGTAAAATCCTGGACGAAAGGGGCCCTCAAATTTTTTTATGGCTCATTTTGCAAGAAGGTCTTAGACCTCGGATGAAAGACGACAAGACATGGGAGAAGCGAAATCCTACGGAGGTGGAGACACCAAGGTAGGCTTGCTGGCAAACGCTGGGTGGAAAACGTGACTGAAGATGGAAGGAATCTGTGGGCTGTTGGTCAACTTTCACCAGGCTGGATACCGTGCATCATTGGTTGGAGGTAGATCTACGTGTAGCGCCTTGGGATTATGGGTGGAGCTGCGGATACTGCGTCGTCCTCTCCCGCGATTGGATGCTCTTCCACGAAAGGCTTGGGCATCACTGGTAACCTCGCTGAAGTACGAGTCGTCATAGTGGTTGAAATCATTCCTATATTTTGGCCTAATGTCTTTACTTTTTTTAATGAAAGGGCTTTGAAGCCCTAGCGAAATTGTTTCCTTCGGTTTTCGAGCGACGTCCTGATATGGAGCGAATTTTGGGATCAGTCCATGAAAGAGGGTGCCGGACTCGTGGAGAGGATGATTACGAAGCTCGTGTTGAATCATTGAGGTTGGAAGCTTAGTAGAGAGCGAGATCACGAAAAAGCAGCGAGTTAAAAGGAGCCTAATTAGTTAGCCAATTCATAGAATGAATTGTTGTAAAGCAGGCCTTCTGGAATACCTGGTTAATGAGGAAGGACAGGCGTCGAGCCTCAAGGCGGTTGGGTCCCGACGAAAGCTTTACACATAAAGTGGTAGCTGAAGTGTTAAGGACGTCAGCCTGCCAGGCGACCCACAGTCTAAAACGCAAAATCTTGTCGTTATTTTTCAAATCTGCAGAAGGGACCAAGACCCTCTTAGAGATTACCAGAGCCATCCAAGTTCGTCTATGCAGTTAAAAATTCAGACTGAGGATAAATGTTGACGTGTCGGGGGTTGGCTGAACCATCACCGAAAGGCCGAAAGTACGACGCTTCCCGGCTAGGCTGCGATGGAGGAGAATCCTTGTCAAGCTTGAGGGGGGTCGCCTTAGCCGAGGTGAAGGCCCCATTACAGAGATGTATACTAAGGAGTGTGGTGAATTGTCCTAACACAGAGCGGCGCTGTGGATTCTGGTGACGAAAACCGAAGCCAAACCCTGTGAACAAGCCCCTGTTCTTGATTGGCTCCAAATTGAGCACGGATGGCTTGTATCAGATACGATGTCTTCAACTGCCTTGAGAAGATCAGACAATGGGATACCCGAGGGATCCTCATCGTCCTGAAAGTCTTCGTCGACGTGAGCATGGCGAGAGCTGTCATCCTGGTCGGAGGCAAGGGATGGAGGATCCTCAGGAATGACAAACGAAAGGCAGAATCAGCATGTGGATGATGCAAATGAGTCGAAATCACTGTCATCGACGACAGGCCGAGAGTGGTGATAGCAGGCAGGCCGAAGACGCAAAGGGGTCGTCCCGGGTCGATGAAAAGCTGAATGGAGATTAGAAGACCAGGAACGGTTGGTGCTGTCAGACTGGAGGTCGTGATGTCTTTTGGAAGGCAAAGCGATGACAGATGGGGAACGATGACACCTGCGAAGGTGTTCCTCAGAAGATGAAGCTGCAACCTAGTTACGAGTGGAAGACTTGCTCCGGAAAGAATGCGGCAGTGGTGAGGGCAATCATTGCTTCTAATGAAAAGAATGAATGGCCCTATCCATGAGCATGTGAACTTGATCCTTGGAAAGGGGCTGACCCGAGGGAGCCGTTGAAGATATCAGAGAAGATCTGACGAAGGGCCAATAGAAGCGACAGACGGAGGAGCGTGCGACTTGCCGTTCCTCTTGGACTTTATCTGTCATTTTAGCTTGGAGTAAACGTCCTTGGCTTTGCGAAGCTCAGATTGGAGTGACACACAATCGGGCAAAGAGGTCACGGCCTGACCACAAGGAGCAGGTGACGTGGTCGTCGTGTAAAGTATAGTGTCATCAGCAGCCAAAGGAATGACAGAGAAAGGCATGGTGGAGAGCTGGTCGGCGAAAGGTGACAGGTTGACAAAAAGCCTGACAAGCCGGGAAGCTGTGACGACAGGATTAATAGGCAACAGACTAGCCGGAGGAGTAGTCTTCTGGGAGGAGATGTTATCCTTAGGAGTACCCTTCGTGCGAGCCATAGCTTTTATTAAAATCTGCAAGGTGGCGATTATGGCAGGCATGTTTACCAATTGACGAAAGGTCAACGACGAAAGCAGAAAAAAGAAAGACGCCCACACAGCATGGAAGCTCAGAGAAGAAAAGATGATTTTCAGTAGTGCCTGGTGTTTTTATAGCTGGGGTGCACTCAAACATAAGCACTGGGGTTACAGAGCTGGCCGATAGTTAGGCCTAACGTCTTTAGGGAAAAAGCATTCGAGAACATTTGTCATTTAACTTGGAGTAAACGTCCTTGGCTTTGCGAAGCTCAGATGGGAGCGACATTCAATCAGGCAAAGAAGTCACAGCCTGACCACAAGGAGCAGGTGACGTGGTCGTCGTGTAAAGTATAGTGCCATCAGCAGCCAAAGGAAGGACAGAGAAAGGCAGGGTGGAGAGCTGGTCGGCGAAAGGTGACAGGTCGATGAAAAGCCTGACAAGCCGGGAAGTGGTGACGACAGGAAGAATGGGCAACAGACTAGCTGGAGGAGTAGTTTTCTAGGAGGAGATTTTATCCTTAGGAGTACCCTTCGTGCGAGCCATAGCTTTTGCTTTAATCTGCAAGGTGGCGAAAATGGCAGGCATGTTTACCAATTGACGAAAGGTCAACGATGAAAGCAGAAAAACAAAGCATGGAAACTCGGAGAAGAAAAGATGATTTTCAGTAGTGCCTGGGGTGCACTCACACATGTGCTCTGGGGTTACATTGCTGGCCGACAGTTAGGCCTAACTTCTCTAGGGAAAAAGCATTCGAGAACCAGAATGCTCTAAATTAGAGATAATTTATATTTTCGGACGGCATATAGAAAATCCTCGTTCAGCGTCAACGTTTCCTTCAGCTAAAGTGAGTCCACTTTTGAAAACTTTTGCTAAATGAGTTTACTTTATTGATAAGTCCTCCAGTTGAATTACTTTTACCGAGTAAGTCTATTGTTTGGAATTAAATTTGGTTCGGTTACTTTGTTTGCTCAAGTGGCATCAAAGGATGCCCCCGTCATAAAGTAACAACCAATTGTTGCAGCGATGTTGTCTTTCTCTGCAATCACTCAAGGCATTGAAAGTTCATTAAAACTGTATTATTCAAGTAATCTTACATACAGCTGTCAACGGTCCAAGACGCTCACTTTTTTTAAAGCAGTTACTTTTTATTTCGGAACCAATTTCCAGTTTTTATTTGGCGAGGGATTCTTTTCTTCGTTTACATTTACTGCCTGGAGATCACTGGCTGTGACATTCTTCAGAACTTCTGGTTTCTTAAATTGCCTTAGAAATTTTAATACAATATCTACTTACTCCAAGTATACTCTAGTTACTCTAGTTGCTCTAGTTACTCTAGTTTACTCTAAGTATATGATCAGAGGAGCTTTAAAATTCTTTCTGGAAGAGCGTTTTATGAAAATGGATGAAGACTTCACCAGCAGATATCACAAACTGCATTATCGGCAAAGAAGTAGATACCTTAATAGTAACCTGCCTATTCATATAAGTTTTTAGTCACCTACCTATCGAAAATTTCAGGACATTGACTCGTGTTTGACTTTTTTAATTTGAGCGTTGTATTTCTGTATTTCACGTTTTTGGAACATAAGCCCCTACGAGGTCAGAGGCCACATGGACATAACACACTTTACAGGGCTTGAACGAATTGTGAAGCAAGGATCGAAGCCAGTTGAACAAAAAAGCAAACAATATGGCTAGCCTAACTTAACAATTAAATTTCATACACAAGTAGGGTGAAAATTAGGACTTGTTTGCCATTCTATTTATTGAACCTTATAGGAAAAGGGGTTTTTCACACTGTAGGTGCTGAATCAATATTTTCCTCAACTCGCCATTCGAGGAAATGTGTAGCCAAATTAAAAGTTAGCCTAAAAAACATCAGCTGCCAATAAAACAAAAAAACTTCTTCAATTTAGTGATAATCCTCACACCTGCCAAAGCACAACTTTCTTATACTAAGACACAAAATCACACTCAAATTCGTCTGAAAAAAACCATTACTGGCAATACTATGAAATTCACTCATCGTAAAATGGAATTAATACTTTTTAAAATGCACACTTTCAAAACTAGACACACGTATCTGTGAATTTCGATAACTGCTCAGTTATCGAAAATTCGCAGATACGTGAGTGTCTCCACAGTTTTGAAAGCGTGAGTTTTAAAGTTTTAAATCCACACTCAAATTTAAAAACAAACAATTGTTTTTGAATTTGAGCGTGATTACGTGTCTTGGAAATTTTTGAAATTCAAAGTTTCTTACGTGGTTTGTTTTTCAACAAAGTTTCTCTTAAATTGTGGTACGTTCACAAACAAAGCCTTTGAGAGCCGGAAAGCTGGTAGAAAACAAGTTTTATGATACACTACAAAATTCAAATCCAATAGGCTAACAAGTAGTGACAATATGTTTAGTACCGTTCGGCCTTGTTTATAAGCTATCAATCCACCAGCAAAGTTGGCCGCTAGGAAAAATATTTCGCCAACCTGACCAAATTTTAGCCCAGTTGGCGAGTGGCCGGTGAATGACTGCAAGCATATTTTACACTGTTATAAACACAAGCAGAAACAATTTACTAATAGACAATATTTTGTAAAGGATCTTCAAGTCTTTTGACGAAGTAGCCAAGTGATAAATGCTGCAAATAATCTCCAGCTTTTGCTGCTTCTCATTAAATCACCATTAAAAAAATAAAGTTATTGCACTCAACCAAAAACATGATTATTTAGTCACTTCCATTACTTATGTTTTCTTGAAAAATGCAGTTATCCAAAGGGTAAGCAATTGGCATTTTTATCTGCTCTTCAAAACATTCTGTGAAAAAAGTAAGTGCATACAAATTACCAATTTATGAACATGTGTTAAGTTCTACAAGCTTCACCAGTCACTTAAAAATACAGAATTTAAATTGTGAAACCTCTAATTATTGCATGAGGACAAGATAATGTCTAGAATGTGCTGCAATAAATTCCATAGCCAATCAAGGATGCTGGTTGTCTTCACTCAAATACCCAGAACAAACTGATTGGCATGGCCTTAGCAGAGTTCCCCTTTCCCGTTATTGGCTAGGCTGCAATAAGCTCTTTTAAAACAGGAAAGTAGGCTATCTAAATATTTTTCTTTCTTGGGGTCTGATTGTTAGTTAAGAAAAATTAATCACTTTTCATAGCATTACTGGCTAGTTATGGTACGTACATTTCAACATCAGAGTCATAGTAAGTTTGCTTAAGTTTGAAAAAAAATACTACAAAATACGGGCGAATGTTATTTATAACTGATCCGTTGTTAACTTGGACACCATTAACTACTCGCTACGGCCTAGTTTTTTCATGTAACTCTTTGCTGTCGAGTGACAGTGTACGGTCTAGGTACGCCTGTTAATTAAGGATCTGGAAAACAATTGGAGGGGGGTCTCGAATATGTTACTATCAAGGGAGCACTAATCAAGCTAGAGTAAATACGCAACTGGCATATTAGGCTTTAAAATATGACACTTGTAGTATCATAGTCAAATTGTTCACAATGTTTCAGCTTCGGGGAATGTTTGATAAAGTACTGAACTTAATATGTTTAAACTTTTAAGCCTTTTTTTT
>JAHWFP010192238.1:29060-39895 GCA_023313725.1 Lithobius niger | reverse complement strand
GTTTCACTTCTCGCATTGGATCCTGGGAACGTTACGCAACCGACCCGCCGGTTCTCTGGGCTATTCTTATGAGGTATCCTCACTGGTACTAGGCTTGCCTTGGCCAACATGGCAAACAATTAAAATGTAATAAAAATACTACATTCACCGAACACCGAGTGACATTTTCCCCAGCTACGGGAACTAATCTAATCACGGGTCATTCACACTCAGGGGATCTTATAGTACACCGGACAAAATTACGTATATTAAGAATTATATTTTTTAATACCGCAACAATTTACTAATATCGTGAGAAATTTTACACAATAGATAAATAGTTTTCTTAATGCGTCAACATAATTGTATTTTACATTTTTTTTTACAATTTTGTATTGAAAAAACAAAGCGGAGCAGCGTACAAGCGAGGTGCACGTATAATCGTCGACGGTTCCTATATGACCATTCATTGTTAAATGAATCAGTCTTAGCTAATGGTTATCTTCATTTACTTATTTTTTTCGCATTTAACATGCTCATTTAACGTGCCTGCGTCTAATAGTTTAAAAATTCCTCATTGCCATGGTAGCGTGAAGTATAGACACAGTGTTGCATGAATAGGCTCACTCTCGAACCCAGTTCTCCGTTAGCTGCTACCTGCAAAATTAAAACGGCAGGTAACAATTAGGCATAAAAGCTGATAATTAGACCTAAAATTGGAAACTAGGACTAAAAGCTAACACATTTTTAATCAGCAATTGTGATGGTTACTAACTTTCGATTATATTAGAGATCGCTGTTGCAGAACGTGTTAGAGGTATGTGCCCCAACAGTGACGAAGAGTACAGAAGACCGGTTCCAAGTAGGTAGTGTTTGTAGCGACCGGATCGTCGCTGCTCCCGCTTTCTGTTTAACCAACTGCGATCATGCAACGGATAAAGGACAGTAGCGAAAATATTCCTATCGCTCCTAGGAATCTAAAAAAAAGCATTTATCCATTGTGAAAAATACCTCACGGTATTAGTGAATGGTTATGGTATTTAAAAAAAAATTCAATTTTTAAAGGGACATATCTCTTAAAAGATATCCCAATCAATATTTGTCGATACTTCACGTCAAGTATGGTCCCAAGGATTTATTTAATTAACCCCTTGCTAAAAATCAATTTTCAAATGAGACCTCTAGTAGGATATTCTCCGTTGTATAGTGGGAAGGGTATTTCGGGCATCCTGCTCATAATTACCATTGGCGCGCGTAGATGTTGGGTCTGCTTTCGTGACGTTTCATTGTTTCCGGTTATGACGACACAGTTTTGCCGTTCATAGCTCGCACGTTACCCTCGTTTCATTGAGGTTTCGTGTCGCACGAGCTAAAATGGGTCCGTGAAGAATCGCGTTCGAGTCGATGCGACGTTGTAGTACTATGCTGAATCCGCCGGGCGAAACGGTATGTCGGTAACATGCGTGCGCGGACTGAGAACTGTGTGTGGCTGTTATATATAAGAAGGAGTATCCCTTTAATATAAATAACAGAAATTTTAAAATAAGTTTTCTCCGTGATAAAACGTTCACGATTCCACTCATTAAAAATAATTATGGCTAAAAAAAATAAGTAATTATATTCCAAAAATTTTAATTTAATTCCGCCAAAACTACACGATTTAACTCGCTACACTTCTGTTAAACAAAAAGTAAAAGAGTGACTTGACAATTAAGTTTTAGTTTTGCTCTTTATTATTATTTTTTTACCATACTGTGTGATTTAATTTTTGTTGTGTATATTTTTATTTATTTAGCTTGTGAAATTATGACTAAATATGTAGCTAGGACTTTAGAGACTTTCGGCAACACTCTCTGAATAATGTTTATTATTCTTATTATTACAAAAAAACAACGTGCACACAGAACCGGGAGGGGAGGGGGGGAGAAGGCTGCTGGACGTAAATCTCTGCCCTCGTGACCTTTTCTTAAAAAAAGGGCTGACATTTGCTGGAGCGACGGTGTAAAAGTCCTAAAAATAAAGGGGCAAAACCGGCTAGAAAGGTGCGCAAAGAGGGGCAGAAAAGGGTAAAAAACACCCCCAAAAAAAGTCCTCAGAAAAAAAGTAAGCTGCCCCTGCCCTCTCTGGGACCTGTGCATGGACCAAATAACATGGGCTGCAAATTTATAGAAAATTTATTGTGCGAAAGATCTAATGTTCTAATGAGTGCCGTAGAGTGGGTATCCCTAATGTTCGACTTGTACAACCAATTTTCAAGTAAAAACAACGATTGCACTGTATTTAATGTATTTAAAATTTGCGTGTCGGTCAAAGCAAGTCTGGGATTCATTTATTCGTCTTTCTGATTACCATTTGACTGCAGCGTTTTGCCACGTTTTCAAGTTTTGTAGGCTTTTTTTTTGGGGGGGGGGGGGGGGTAAAATTTCTCGTGTTCTCCGTTTTCTCAAATCGGTAGCGCCTAAAATTTTTGGAAATTTTTATGGTCTTAAAGGTGCATTCCTCCCAACGCCATTTTTCTCGATCCTGAACATCAAGTACAGCCCCAAAGGTCTACTTACTTACCGTTAGTCTTCCCCTTGCTAAAAAACCGTTTTAAAATGTGGCGTCGAGGAGATTTTCTGTTAAATATTGGGTGCTAATTTAATAGCATCCTACGATTATATGATCCTTTGCACGCTAACAATAACCATGTCGTTTCATCTGTGTGTGCATGTACTAATTTTTAATAGTTTGCTAATAATTACCATGAGATCAAAAATCTAAAAGACTAATGCGGTAAAAATTAAAATTATTCATGACAATAGATTGCCGAAGAAAAATTATAAGATAGCAGCCTAAAAAAATATAAAAGTCATAGGATATTAAAATGCGAAAATCTTCCGGTTTGTGACGATACAATTTTTGTGTTTACGCTGTTTCGTCTACTACGCCCAAGGCCAACTGAGATAGTAGTAACTACTATCTCAGTTGGCCTCTATTACTACAGGCCGAACCTCACGAAACGGTGCGATTGTAACATGCGCGAATGGCGATTTGCGCGTGGCTGTTATAAGGCAGGCGGAATGTACCTTTAAGGAGTGGTACTAACTTTATACAAATATGGTGTTTACTGTTTTATATCTTGGAGCCGTATTACGTTATACGAAGCAAAACGCTTGTGTAGATTAACCGGCTCAATTTTGAACATTAGTCTGATGGAGTCAGAAGTTTGGTGAAGAGAGGGGGCAAAAACGGAGATTCATGCCGGAAACCATCCATCACCGTTAGGGGGTGGGTATGAAATAATTGAGGTGGACAAAGTGGGGGGTTAACTGCATGAACGTGGGAAACCATCGCAAGGCTGCGATGGGAGGGGTGGGGGGGGGGGGGGGGGGGTCCATTCTTGTGCGGCAGGGATGCCGTGATTCTGCCAGGATCTTCAAGCCATGATTTCCACCATCCAGGCCTCAAACAAATAATACGGGTAACGTATAGCTGTTAATTATGTAAACACCTCTGCGAAAATAAATCTGAACATTCTGTCCAATAGTTACGAAGGGAAAAAAAACACACACACCCTAAAAAAAACTTACAGTTTCCGGCCCCATGCCAGAAAAGAACAGAACATAATACATAAAACGGCGCCGTGGCATAAGCTACAACAAGGACGCTCATCCAATCCACCCTCTTAGTAGAAACATATAAGTCTTTGAAAAAAGTATAGAACAACGTCAAGTGACGGCATATTGCTACAAGAGAGATACCTGCAAGGGGCACTAGATTGAAATGGTGGGTTAAACAACGGCACTTCTAGTCAAGCCAGTGCTTTGAGAGTGGATTTCGTAGGCTTAAAAAACCGTTGTTTTCTTCAATCCCTTATGCTACGAGGTTGTAATCGGAAAATAAAGATTCCACTTGCTTAAAAATGTCAGCAACTGCCAACAAATCGACAAAAATAGCGCGTTTTAGGCCTAAGAAATCCAGTCTAATAGCATTGGCTTCAGTAAGACGCTCTTCTTTTTCTCCCACCAGTGCACCTTGCAGCTAACCCAGTTATTGGCTCCACCATAGAGTTATATACAATAATACTACGTCGTGTCACTGCCCTATAGGGACGGCTTTTCAGTGGAGCAGTCCCTTTGACAGATCAGTTATACGGGAAAGTTAAAAATAAGCGGCCGCAGTGTAGTGGCAACCAGTCTCTGTACATTTCCGCCACTTCGAATATGTTTAAGCGCACACCTCTATCGCACACTGCAACAGCGATCTCTCTTACATAATCGGTACCTTCCTAAACGAGAAAACAGAGCGTACCAAACGCACCACTGTTGGTGACAGTTTGGCTCATTCCTTGCTGATATCCGTGTTGATGCGGCTTGAATGACGTCAACATTGTCAGCGATGAATCTGTTTCGTCAAAACTGTTAGCTCGCGCATGCTCAACCCTCCACCCCAGCAAACCACCTCCCTGAGATGGTTCGCAATTTGGCGTTGCTGTCGCCTGGTCACATCTATTGGCAAAAGAAAATTAAACAGACACACAATTTGCTTTTGCCACTAGCCAATCCTGGTCACATCCATTAGCTAGGTCTGGTCGCGGTGAAGGTATGACGTATCGAATACTATGCTGAGCTTTTTGAGCTGTATTGTAGTTTAGGAAGGTACTGAACGGCTGACGTAACATCACTGCGCACGCGCGAGGCCAAGTTTGGTGCCAAACTGTCTCTAACAGTGGTGCGTTCTGTTCGCTCTGTTCGGTGGCTTAGGAAGGTACTGTCTTACATAATGTAAAAACCGTAACGATCACAATTGCCGTTTAAAATGTATTGACTTTTAGCTCTAGTTTAGATTTAAGGCGTAATTGTAATCTTTTAGGTTTAATTTTTACTTGCCGTTTTAAGTTCTTAAGTAGCAGCTAACGGAAAATAGCGTTGGACAGGAGGCCTATTCATTTATGCAACACGGAATGCCTCTCAGTACAGTCTATCATAGTACCTTCCTAAACCAGCGAACAGAGCGAACAGAACGCACCACTGTTAGAGACAGCTTGGCTCCAAACTTGGCCTCGCGCGTGCGCAGTGATGTTGCGTCAGCCGTTCAAAACCTTTCTAAACTACAACACACCTCAACAAGCTCAGCAGAGTATTCGATACGTCATACCTTCACCGCGACCAGACCTGGCTAATGGATTTGACCAGGAGACACGTTTCCTTACAACTAATGGAAACTGTCGATGTGGAGAGCTACTTACTTAATTTGGCTACAGCACTAATCTTGGCTACAGAAATCATTTGGAGACAGTCACAATAGGCATGAAATTTTTTTCAGGGTCTCGGGGGGGGGGGGGGGGCCATCGAAAATTTGGTGCTCACATTTTCATTTCCTCCGGCTCCCCCCCTCCCCTCCGGGTCATAAATAATGACCAGTCCCTAAGGCATTTTTTTCCTAAAAAGGGCAGGGGCAATTCCCCTGTGCACGACACTGGTCATGTCCATACACAATGGGCACTTTCAAAAACTCATCGAACAATCCTTCCTGAAGCCTTCCTTACCTCCTCAAAGTTGTTCGTAAGCACCGAGTTGTTCGACGAGTTTACGAAAGAGCCCCATGACGAAAAACGAGTGCAAGGGCGGGTATTGGTCAATCACAGCAACAATGCTTAACACTCGCTCTCCTGAAAGTGCGCTGGCGTTATTTTTGGCGTTATCCAAGAAGTCCACGTGCCGTACACCAATGATTGACAGTTTAGCCTCTGCAGGTTCTCTGTCAATAGAGCAACTTCAAGTGACGTCATATTGCTACAAGAGAGATACCTGCAAGGGGCGCTAGATTGAAATGGAGGGTTAAACAACGGCACTTCTAGTCAAGGCAGTGCTTTGAGAGCGGTTTTCTTAGGCTTAAAAAAACCGTTGTTGTCTCCAATCACTTCTGCTGCGAGGTTGTAATCTGAAAATAAAGATTCCACTTGCTTAAAAATGTCAGCAACTGCCAACAAATCGACAACAATAGCGCGTTATAGGCCTAAGAAATCCAGTCTAATAGCATTGGCTTCAGTAAGACGCTCTTCTTTTTCTCCCACCAGAGCACCTTGCAGCTAACCCAATTACCGGCTCCACCATAGAGTTATATACAATAATACTACTCCATGTCACTGCCCTATTTTGGCTCGATCTGCAGTTAGCAAACAACTAGCAATCACTTTCGCGCCAGTATAGAGAAGTGACACGACGTAGTATTATTGTATATAACTCTATGCTGGAGCCTTAATGGGTTAGCTGCAAGGGGCACTGCAGAGAGAAACAGAAGGGCGTCATACTGAAGCCGATGCTGTGAAGAGGGATTTCTTAGACTTAAAACGCGAGATTTTTGTTGTTGGAGAAAACAACGTTATTTTAAGCCTAAGAATTCCGCTCTTCCGTTGTTTTTCCCTCCATTTTTATGTAGTGCACCTTATAGTTATGCCCTCCAAAACCCATACTGGTGCCAAGCTACTGCCAATATGGCGGCAGATGTCACTGCTCTAGAGCACAACAGAGTACAAAAGGGTTTCATGAGGTTAGCCAACGTCTTTTACAGACCCAATTTTTTTAGTTTCAGAATTGGGTTTTGGATACAGAAAACAAGGCTCCTCTAGCAAAGTTAGACATGTGTGGTTTTTTATAGCAACGCATTGTGCGAAGTACAGCGACTTCTGACTTATTCCGATTCATTTTACATTTTCCAAATGGCTTTTATGACCCATTTGTGGAGTTGAGTTCGTAAATAAATAAAACTGGACCTAGGTATTTCGAGGGTTCTGACCCTCAAATATCAGAATTATTCAGACATGGTAATCAGAAATTGATTAAAAACTAAAAGACTCGAGACATAAAGCGTCACCTAAAAGAACGCGCTTCACGTCTTTGAATGCTCTGTTGAAGATCAATGCTCGCGCCAGGCCTTGGTAAAACAAATACGGATGCAAACCCATTTACATTGCCTTTTGGACTTAAATGTCAGACTGCCTGAGCAGGGAACTGAACTCACGACCTTTCAAACCAAAGACCGAGGTCCTACCGCTGAGTCATACTGGCACAGCCACGTAAATAGGTTCGCATCCGTATTTGGCTTGCCGTCCTGTTTAACAGGTTTTGGTACGCCTTGCGTACATATTATGCCTTGCCCTGTTCCACCTCCAGCAGTACAGCTGCATGTAAGCAACACTGAGGGCTCGTTTACGCAACGACAGTTTTCTCGCTCACTAGCTTTTACTTGATCAATACTAAATTTGATGGCTGCTTCTCGCCTTTACCAGAGTATGCGGCTTTCGAGTTGTATCTGCGTATTAGTAACCATGGCAACGACGCAGGCGCAAATCTTCTCCTCGTGCCTCGTGACACGGCGTACGATGCTTGCAACATTTGAGCGTCGATTTATAACAACAAGAAAACAATTTTTACTGCAGTACAGAGGACGGACTGTTTTTTGTATGCCGGCATTCGATTCGATAGCCACGAACTGGACGCCATGTTGGATTTTGAATTCTCGCTGCGAAAAGCTATTTATTCTACCGACGTTTGATCATTGCTGGAAGCTGAACTTTGAGGAAGAATAGCAAATTTTGGAAATAGCGTGAAATGACAACAATCTTGTAGCAATGTTTAAAATGACTGTAGCACTCTGTTCTTTATCGGTGTTGTTATTTATAATACATACAATTTGTTATGTATTACCGTATATTCGTTTAGTAGCAACGGGAAACTAATCATAAATAAATAACGGTGGACTAGCAAATAGCATTCGGCAAGCGAGAATGACTTGATTTGTAAACGCGCCTAACTCTAACTGAGGGTTTGGTGTGCCACAGTTCACGGAACATTCAGAGGAAAAGGGGGTGTGGGTTACAGTAACATCTTGGCGCCCGAACAGGGGGAGGGGGCAGTCACAACACCACCACAACGAATTTTAACAGAGTTTTTATACGTAGCAAGCTACGTATTTGTTGTGTACTGCTCTACGCCAGTTTGTTTCTTCTCTTCCTTTTGAAAGCTTAAGGATATATAAGACTGCCATCTGTGTAGATACAGAAAAAAAAAAAGCAACTATACCAGGAACAATTTCCATGATTGTCACTGTGTCAACAAATCAATACAGCTATTTTTATCTGGTTTACTCGTTTCGGTTTCTGTTATTAAACCTGTTATCTCCTCAAATCCGGACGAAGGCAATACTCCAGCCTCCATTATTAGGTACTCCGCTGAGTAAGACCTCAGAAATAGTAAATAATAAAGCTACTGCCTACATTCGAGAGTTTAGTGTGGAAATATAATAAGGTTTTTCCCAGATCGCCGTATAGATTAGTGATTTATTATACATCCGGTTAAGGACAAGACTGGATGTGTCAACGGGCAGTCGTTGACCACTTCCTGTTCGGATTTAAAACTGGTGAAGAGTGCAAAAAATCAAATCACTAGAATTCAAACTACATTGACACTAGATACCATGTTACCCACTATAGAGCAGTGACACGACGTAGTATTATTGTATATAACTCTATGCTGGAGCCTTAATTAGTTAGCTGCAAGGGGCACTGCAGAGAGAACCAGAAGGGCATCATACTGAAGCCGATGCTGTGAAGAGTGATTTCTTAGACCTAAAACGCGCGATTTTTGTTGTTGGAGAAAACAACGTTATTTTAAGCCTAAGAAATCCGCTCTTCCATTGTTTTTCCCGCCATTTTTATGTAGTGCACCTTGTAGTTATGCCCTCCACAACTGGGTTTGAATCCGGGTCATGCCACTCCGACGAAACGTAAGTGCATAAAGGTGGCTTACTGAACTACGTTGTTTCTAGTGTATGATTTTCGCTGTTGGCTAATTTCCAATTTTCCTTAATATTCTTTCCAGCGATTTATGTCTATTTATAAGAGACCTTACACAAATGTCGTCACCCATTAGGGAAGGGGTCATCATGGAACTTGACAATTTTGCACAAGGGAGCGGACGACGTTACTAAATTTGTGACTTCACACACCAACAGCCCAAACGGGGTAATTTTTGGGCTGAACGGATAAAAATCTGTCTACCGGACGGTGAGGGGAGGGGGGGGGGGGGTTTAAAAAAGGGGAGGAGGAGGGGGTAAAAAAAAGGGCAAAATCGGTGTGACGGCATTTGTGTGCAGTCCCCTAAGTGTCATCTGCTGTAATAAAGCTGTGACGTACGACATTCTTCTGACGTTTATTTTTTGTTAGTTACGAAACTTTAGCCAAGAAAAAAAATATAGTTATATTTTTTTTTTATTTTCCGTATCACAGGTTATATTAATATCAAGTCCCACTCCCCCGCAATCGAACCGCTCTTCCGTGGGCGGTGCAGCGTTACGTGGGAGGAGGCGGCGACCTTGCTCCTAGACTCATCTGCTACCCCCCCCCCCCCTTTCTCCCCTTCAATCCGTGTGCGTAGCAACGCCCAAGCTTCCACTGTTCCAGAGAAACCGCAACAGCATCGTCACTTTGCGTTCGGTCTCAACTGTTTAGTGTCCCTTAAAACCAGACCAGCTTAGGGCAGACCCAGTGACGTAACTAGTTGTGTGGGGGGGGGGGGGGTGGGGGTGGGCAAAGGGTCAATTCGCCCCCTATGAAAGATTTTGAAAGCTTATTCGGCAAATTGGCCATGTCATTTTTTCCATAGCTGAACAATTATTTACCGTCAGATGGGTGCATTTTGAGGTCAAACACGCAACTTTCATCTTAGCTAATTAATACTTCTACTGTTTCTCCTTTAAATCATAAAGTAACCAGATAACAAATGTAGAAATACAAAAATCAGTAAAGATAAACAGTAAGAATTACTAACTCCATATTTTGCTTAAATTTCCCAACATTTCTAACAAGTATCAGTGTTTAACAAATAAGTATCTGGTATGAAAAACTGAAAGATTTACATTACACAATTTTTTTATGCGTATAATGCAGTCAGCAAAACTGGTTTTATAAAAATGTTTCCAACGGCACTTTACAAGGACAGAAAATGCCGGAAAATAGCAAAAAATGCATCAGCTTCCGGGGCTCTTATTCGATTCTCTCTCTACACCATTCGGCTAAATACCTAGTGTTGCCCCCTCAGTACAAAACCCTAGTTACGCCAATGTGCACACCGAAAGTACGTCGAACTTGGGGTATCCGTATCTGCACATATGTCTGAAATACCTGAAGTTCATCCAACCTGAAGGGGGTTACGTCCCGTTTCGCCAAATCCCGTTTCACCAAATCCTATTTTGCGAAAAAGAAAGCAGATTAAAATCTTTTGCCTAAAGTGGCAAATCCCATTTTACCAAATCCCGCGACGCCAAATACCGTTCATGAAATTTTAGACATAAGAAATATGTCAAACATTTATAGACAAACACCCACTTCGCAAAATAACTTTTTTAAATTACGTGCGTCGCTCACGCTGCCGCGCTCGCTGCGGCTAGACATATAACATCAGAAATCGCAACTAATCACTAATTCCTTCCAATTAGGAATGCATCTTTAACTTCTGCAAAGTTAAATTTGTAAAGAATATTTTGATTGTACGAAACGGGATTCTGCAAACGTTTGGGAAAGGGTAATTATCATGTGTATAACGTAACTATTCTTAAAAAGAGAACCTTGGCATTAATCTTGACCTAATGACGACCAAGCGTTCCGAACAATATTTAAAGTTCTTGTTTTTCCATCTGATTGCCAGTTTTTAAAAACGCAAATAAATCAATTCCTCTTATTCTGCCACTGCTTGTCTCTCTTAAATGTTTGCCTTTTATAAACAGGACAGATAGCCAATTGAGCTCGATAAGTGTTAAATAAATACGGATGCAAACCTATTTACGTTGCCTTTTGGACTTAAATGTCAGACTGC
>JAHWFP010192238.1:6461-28960 GCA_023313725.1 Lithobius niger | reverse complement strand
TTATTTGCCTTTTAAATCCCCATTACATAGGAATAAGGCATTAAATTTCGTGTACCTAAAATTTTGTCACATTAGATTTGGTGAAACGGGATTTGCCCTTTAGGCAAAAGCTTTTAATCGGCCTTCTTTTTGGCAAAACGGGATTTGGAGAAACTGAATTAGGCGAAACGGGACTTCTCCGAGTGATTTCCTGCAGTGTTCATTTTGTTTGTTTTCGATGAGACGTCAAGTGTTCCAACGGTTTCCGATTTTTAAAAGCGCTATCTAGTGGGTACCGTTGCGTAGGGACGTGTAGTAACACGATCCAGAAATAAATTCGAAGAAGACACGGTCCCTACCTTGAACCTCCGTTTTCTCGTAGCTCGCGACGCGTCTCCTCTTAGATTTGTCAGCGGGGAAAACAGCAATTTTTATTGTTTCCCAGACTACGGAGTACCTGAGTGGCTTTTAACTGCCTCTTCTCGTCAAAGGTCGATTAAAGGGGATAATGCCTTTCTTGGTCGACGTTTTTTTCCCCTTTCTAAAAAGGCCTAATCATGGTTTCAGTTAACAGTAGGTCAGTTAGGTGGGTAGTGAATTCTCAAAATTGACCATTTCGTTTAAATTTTTACCGCATCCTTTTTTACAACGCGATTGTAAAAAAAAAAATACTGCTTGTACTACGGTAAGTACGTCAAGGCCATCGTTAAACGAAGGTTTAACGGTAGTTGTTGCCGTAGTGTGCCTTCCGAATTAGCGACCTAGTTTTAGAGCATTTTTTTTTAATCCTTGGTTACCGTAGTTACGACTTTTAAACCCTGTCTTACCGTAGGTTTCGTGACGCCTCTCTGGTCAAGCTTGAATTAACCCCTTTAACCCAAAACCACCAAGTCACATTCGCCCTTTAGAAAATGGTTTGATATCTTGGGTACTCGGAAAAACTGAGCAGTGTCTGTTGCAGTGTCTGTTCAGTGAAAGAGACGTCACCTTTCGATACTACTGAGGAGGTTTTACTGTTAACTAGGCCTACGTCGTAGGCAGAACGAGCAGGTGCGCCTTGAATATAACAACAATAATAATTGGTTTATTTTCATGAAGCATGCTACATGATGGAAATCGCCACGCGGAGTGCGAGATTCCTATTTTACAGGAACGAACCAGGCAAAAAGCACAAAATAACAAAATCATTTACAATCGGAAAAACACAATAAAATTAGCAAAAAGAACACAGGACAAAAAAAAAAAAAAAAAAAAAAACAATAAAACACTTTGAGATATTACACCCCTGATTTGTATGAGGTACCTGAAGCTATACTGAAACGGAGTATACAGATCAGTGGGCGAGACACGGAAGCGGCAGTTTCGAATTCTGACCGACTATTATGACTGCAATGTCTTTTTTTTTCTTATGCTTCCATATTCAATTTTCCACCGAAAATTCAAGGAACAGTGTTTCTTATTAGTGGTGTTGTGTTTGTGTTTTCATGATCTGTCGTAAATACTAACCACTCCTGGTAAATGAAAGAGCCCTACTACGCAGTTGGCAATTGTTTATGTTTATGTCCATTGAGCCAAATACTGCCTACATGCCACTCGCTCATCACTAAAGTACTTAAACCTAATCCTAACTTGCTCAACCACCACCGTAACACTCCGTAATACGCCGATACCCCACACCGTAAAACATGCCTGCACAGTCTCCCCGCATCGTAAGAAACGAACACCCCAATTGAGCAGTGACACGACGTAGTATTATTGTATATAACTCTATGCTGGAGCCTTAATGGGTTAGCTGCAAGGGGCACTGCAGAGAGAAACAGAAGGGCGTCATACTGAAGCCGATGCTGTTAAGAGTGATTTCTTAGACTTAAAACGCGCGATTTTTGTTGTTGGAGAAAACAACGTTATTTTAAGCCTAAGAAATCCGCTCTTCCGTTGTTTTTCCCTCCATTTTTATGTAGTGCACCTTGTAGTTATGCCCTCCAAAACCCATACTGGTGCCAATATGGCGGCAAATGTCACTGCTCTATACCAAATACTTTAGCAGGTTCAACAGGGCACACTACGCCATACACTCCACCAGCTGGGGCGTGTTGAACAATTGGTGGTGGTGGGGAGGAGGTGGGGGACCTTGGCAAACCGGTGCGCCACCCGACAAAAACCAATGGTCTTGCTCGGGGCCCACACACAGCGCCGAATGAACATTAACGAATTAAAAAAAAAAAGTGTTTTTTATCAAACAAACGCCATTTCATGATAATTTTTGCTTGTCAGTTGATCAAACACCTCAATTAGCGCAATAAAGAGATGAGATGCGTTAGAGATGAGGGCAAGCCATTTCCCTATAACAAACTGAAAATAAATACTTCTAATTCAAAATTTCGTGCTTTTTTTCAATTTTCGAATTTTACGGGTGCATGCCTCCCGTTATGAAGCAAGACGCAGGTACAGTGAAGTGTCTCCATACAAACCATTTTCTTTTATTTTCATCTTATGACTATCTACTCCTTACAGAAAAAAACGAATAACCGGTTAACAAAACATCCGGTAATTGCGAAACGAGCTCTAAATCAAGTCCAAGCAAGCACGTCTCTTCTTCCGGCGGTTTGAACTTGTGTGCTTCGCCATCCGTTAAAAAATGATATATTTGTGCTTTACTAATCCACGGTTACACGATTGGCAGGAATTCGACGCGGCGCCCCCCCCCCCCAAGAAAGTGGCGCCCTAGGCGGGTGCCTTGTACGCCTTATCTTCCTTCCACATAAGTCAGGCAACCGTCTGCATACGTCACATGATTCTTCCGATACCAAAAGCTTACAGACAACAAATACTCGGCATGTTTTTTTTATGACGTCATCAATGTAATGCGTCATTAGGTCCGTCTGCGTTACGGAAGTCTTTGTATGCCGTATAGTACTACGAAAGCTCTTGGGGCTTTATTTATAGCTAGGAAATACCCACCACTGAATCAGAGTCAGATAACGTTTAAGAGCAGGAAGGAAATATTCTGACATATACAGTACAACCGTAAATACGTATATAGCATTATAGGTCTTCACGGAAACGAACCACTGTGCAGGTAGTTGCAATCGGAGGATGAGGGGGGGGGGGGGGGGGAGATTTTTATCTCAGCCTGCCTACGTAGTCATATTTAATTCTAAAGAAACGGAACAGGCAGTACATATTAGTACGAAACGAACACCAAGAACTCAACATTGTGAACTACTAAAGATGACAAGTGAGCAGTAATAATGACGTATTATAGTCCGCAGAGTGGCGTTCCAAACCAATACTGACATTTTTCCCTGAATTTTTTTTGGTCGAAGGAAGGTGCAGTCCAGAACTAAATAAAATGTTTTTCACATTTCACTCAAATCGTAATAACTACATCGCGTTGCTTTACTAAATCAAAAATTACTCTGCCCTAACTAGTATTGGTAAAGAGTAGGACAAGGTCATAATCTGAACAATACTAACGCACTTAGGCCGACCTTACTTAGGCCTAAGAAATTTTCATTTTATCAGAAATGAAACAAAAAGGACATAGCGTTTGAATTGAAATAAAGTGAAAGTTTTATAAGTTAAAAATTTAATCCGAATTAGCTATTCTTTAGCGCAGTGGTTCCCAACCTTTTTCAAACCGCGACCCCCTAAAAAAATTCCCCCCCCCAGCAAAATTCCTTCGTCCTTCGGTTTCACAACTATCGTGTCTGGGGGGGGGAGGTGCGGGTCCCCTACGAGGTCCGGGTCAGAGCCCCGGGAAGCCAACGCTTTTTTCGCATTTTAAGCATTTTAAACGTCGTCATTTGCTCAAAAAAAAATAGCCCTCGTATTTTATAGAATTATACAATACACATTATAATCAATAATCATTATAATTGTTAATTATCACATATGATAAGAAATATCATTTACAATTATGGAGAGATTATAATTAGAATTAGATTTTAGGAGAGATAAAAGTACTTTACAACTAATTAATTTTATTAATGATTAAATTTCAGGGGAAAAAAGATTTTAGGATTAAAAGATTTTTAAAAAGTAAAACAATTTTTTTTTTTCTGCTTATGTATCGCGACCCCCGAGAGAACGCCCAAGACCCATACGTTGAAAACCACTGCTTTAGAGATGAAAGAGACTTTCCGGAAACTGTTCAAAATTCCCTGACTTTCAGTATATATTTATGAAATTCCCTGAATATTCCCGGTTTTACAGATAGAACGCCACCCTGGTCCGGCAGTTGTGCATTGCATTAGAGGCCCCATCCAACGACCCAAGTTCAGTTCACGGACATATGACGACACACGATTTTTTTTTACAATATTGCTGCTCACTTGTAAACCATACTAGTTCACAATGTTGCCAACTTTATGCTGTTCGTTTCCTATATTAATTCTGAAAATAACCCCGGTCTTTTCTCCCGTGAATACTGTGTGCTTCCCCATTCCCCCCGAACCCGTGCCCACAATTTTCTGACGAACTAAGAAAAAATGCGTGTAGGCGACCAATTTGACCATATCGAACTTATCTAACCCTTGATAACGTGCATAGAAAAAAAGCCATGGAAAAAGAAAATCTGAAAAAAAAAGCCCCCGAGAAACACCGCAAAAAAATAAAACAAAATAAAAACCGAACAGAAAAAAAGCCGAGGAAAAAAAGAAGAAAACATGCCAAAGGGGAAAAAAAAGCCTGCACGAATGGCGTGGGGAAAAAAACAGCAAAAAAACAAAAGTGGGACGAAAATAGCAGAAACCAAAAAGAAGAAAAATGACAAAGGGAAAAAAAAAACCTGCCGGAGGAGGGGGGGGGGGGGGGGAAGCGTCGTGAAAAAAAAAGGTCATGGAAGAAAAAGGCCAAGGAAAAAATGTGTAGTGAGAATAAGGTTTCGTCTTTTTAGTCTTCTGTTCAGCCGAAACGCTTGGGAGGATTACAGCAACGAGTTTGTCCACCCATCCGTCGTTTTTTTTTTCCAGTGGTAGCCAAGTGGACTTTAAAAAAACGGCACGTAAAAATTAGGCCTGGAAGGAAGCTGACAATTACGCTGAAAATCTAAAATTAGGCCTAAAATATAACACAATTTCAACCGGCAATTGTAATGGTTACAACTTTTAGATTATATAGTAGAGATCGCTAGTGCGTGGTAGAGGTGTGCGCCACAACATACTCGTTGAAAAAGCAGCGGCAGTGGCGGAAGTGTACAGAAGACCGTTTGCGACTACGTAATCGCTGCAGCCGCTTGTTTCTTCTCGGTTTGGGGTCATCGAACCACCAAAGTGCACCTTGCAAACACCCGAGACAGTCGATGTGCCAGACATGGACACTCGATAATAATGTTATGGTATCTGTCCGACCCGAGTCGAACCATGGAGATTACGGGATAATATACTATCACGTAGTGTGATGGTGTATAAGACCATGGTCTAACGGCTTTCCCCACACAAGGCAAGGTCCCTTCAATGATAATATTAGGAATAACACAAACACAACACAAAGACGATGGACCAACGCAAGCCAGGGTTCACACACGGCCTGGAAAGTCAAGGAATTCTGCATTTCAAAATTCCACATTTGGGAAAACCTGGTTCACGAGGTTTCGATCACATTCATGGAATTCCAACGTGCTTGAAAATATTTTGTCTTGACTGAAATTTAAAACTGGGAAGGGAAAAAAAAACAATTTTCTTCCGTTTAAATTAGCATTCAATAATGCCGTAGCTCGGTGTCTGGTGGGAGCGTTCGAACTTTTCCGACTTACCTTAGTGAACATGCGAGGCAGTGAGTGTCAGCATTTCGTCTAAAGATGAATCGGAAATAAGGGACGAGTGAATATTTACTAGGGCGCCGCCACCATTATATGTTCACATACAGAAGCGGAGCGTGAGATTATATCTGTGGAGGGGAACGGTTGTTTCCCCGAGCTCCCCTTCCCTACTCCTTCTTTTACTTTTTTTTATTCCCTCCCTACCCTCCCCCCCCCCCCCCCCCCCCTTCAATCTTCGTACTGAATCCTCCACGATTTTTTTCCCGGATGGTTTCATTTTCATTCTCAATTTAGGGACTGGCCATCATTATTTATGGCCGGGGAAGAATGGGAGGGGGGCGCAGGAAATGAAAATGATACCACCAAATTTTCGATGACACTCCCTTCGAGATCCTGAAAAAAATATTGACCCTCCCACTCAAGATCCAAAAATAATGTGACCCCCCCACACACACACACAAATGCGCTTTTCGTATATCTATTGAGTCTGTCTGCAGGTGATTCCTGTAGCCAAGATTAGTGCTGTAGCCAAATGATGTAAGTAGCTTCCCACATCGACAGTTACCATTAGTTTTCAGGAAACGCGTCTCGTTTTTAACAAATGACATGTTGGGTTAAAAATATTCTATAAAATGTTCCTTACACCCGTTACGTGTCGAGATTCATACAACAAGTATGGTGAACACACTGTTTGCTTATTGCCCACATCCGTAAGATATTCAGCACCTGAAACACAGAACCCAAGAAACCAGGTGCCAAGGCTTTTCTACAAAGTTCTTTGTAAAAACTATTCTTGCAGTATTGGTACTGATACCTGTAAAACCTTGTAAACAGTCACATCATGGGGTTTGGGGGGTGGGCTGAAGCGTTTTTAGAAATTTTGACTGCGAAAGGGCCATTTTTGAGGTGCAAATATGACTTTTTCTTTTAGTTTGGTCAGTGTGTCTCCCCCCCCCCACGCGCGCTTGACGAGGGGGGAGGGGAAGGGGGAGTTTATGACTTCCTTCGTTGAGAGGGTCCAAAAAATTCATGCCTTCCACCCAACTTCCTCGGCCCCACCCACCCCCGGCGATAATTGATGAACGGTCCCTAAACGAAACAATTTTCCGTTCGATCGACAATGCGGTTACATATTTCTCGTGAACCTGTATTGTTGATCCTTAAAACTGTTGCATTCTTTGTTTGTCTGTAAAGTTTGTTTGCTTTTGTTTGGGGGGGGGGGGGGGGGGGGGCTAAAATGTTTTCAGAGCTATAAAGTTGTCATGACCCCCTGGCCCTTCTACCTTCACCCCTTCTTGGCCCTTCTACCCATCACTTTCACACTATTCTATTATTTAGTAATAGAAAGACAATCATTAAATGTTCCGATTGATAGTTAACAGATTGCAACACGCGTAAATAAAGTTAATGCACGGTGGTGACGTCACGCTAACACACCCCCATGCTAACAGTGTAGTCGTTATATACGGTTAATCTGAAAACCCACACACGCCACAGTGAGTTAATTTTGATAACCCACACTTTTTTGATAATCTAACACTTTTTATGGGGGAGGGGGGGTCTCCACAACCCCTGCTCCACCATGTGACATATGACCATACTTTGCAAAATTACCGTACACAACACAAATTCAACCAGCATAAACAGGCACATTTACAACCTGCGACATTTTTCTTTCTAGCCAAACACGAAAAACAAAAAACGTACTATGCTAGGCCCCTCACCCACGGAGGAATGGCCCAACCTGGCAACCTTTCGTTCCGACGGTACGAAAACTAGGCTACTGACACTTTGAAATACACCTAAAAACCTACGAGACTCATGCGAATAGCACATTTTATACACTCATCTGATTTAAACTATTAAAGTAGAAAAAATACAGTTTTACCTTAAAACACAAACATCGGTATTACGGAACATCTCTCCCCTTCGGTCAGCCTTCATACACAGGAAGCTTCCAACCCCGCTTCCAACCCGGAACTTCCGTCGCATTCTTCAATTCATTATGATTCACAAATAAAATTTACAAACAAGTCTTTAAAAAACTCGAATAACATGATAAGATAGCTTGACGTCAAACCTTAGCATTAAAATACATATCTGTGAATCATAGGCGATTTAACCGCTCTTGAGCTCGAAACGGCTAGTCCAATATCTCGGGGCTGAAGGGAAAAACTCGCGCACAAAGCGTGCTCGTGTTTCCCTCCATCCCTTCGATATTGGACTAGCCGTTTCTTGCTCGCGAGCAATCATAGCCGTTAACTCGCCTATGATTCACGAATATCTATTACTTAAGTCTACATCCTAAGCCTTTTTGCCGCATAGCCTGCTATAATCCGTTATAAAAAACACTTAATTTTCCACCCCGTGTGCCTTAAATACAGAATCTTCACGTCTCCCCTAACCCCCGCGATTGGTTCCAAATTTACGCCCCCCCCCCCCCCCACCTCCCCATCAGTAATTTACTATGCGTTCAACTCTTTCGACTAATCATAGAACCGTGTCCAAACGTTGTTAGGCCTAAAAGCGCCGACAGCGTTGCGTTGAGCACTCACCCTCACCCGTGCGCAGAAAAAAACAGCCGCAGGAAAAAAGCTGTCGGAAAAAAGCCGAAAGAACAAACGCGGAAAAAAAAGCCGAATTGTGTTATTGATTTTTTTCGTGTTGTTGTTTTTGTTAAAGGTTAGGTTAGGTTTGGTTAGATCAGTTGCCTTGTCTCGAATTTCACCAGGTGGCCAAAGGAGCTTCAACAGGAACCGTGGGTTTGTTTCCTGTGGTTTTATTTTCCGCGGCTGTTTTTCCAGGCTTTTTTTCTGTAGCTTTTTTCCCTTCGGCTGTTTTTTTTCAAAATTTTTTTCTTGCGGCTCCTCCCCCCCCCCCCCCCTTGATTCCTCACATGTTGTCCTAATAATTGGATTCGTAGTGTCTCTTCCTTTGTGGATGTTGTATTTACGTGAATGGTTGAAAGGTCGTGCCACTTTCAAGACCCTGTGGTGTCTCGTGCTCATGTCAATTGTGGCATGTCAAAGACCCTGGGTTTTCCGCTTGAAATTCACCAGGTAAATGTTTCCTGTCGTCGTCTCCTCTCCTCCTCTTCCTCGGGACCGGTAATCTCTTTGGGTTAATGCTCCTTTAATAAATCAAATCAATCACTTTCAAGATCCTGGGTTTTCCAGTGGATTTCTCCGGCTGAAATTGACCCTCTCGTTGTCTACAATGGGCAGATTACGTCGTTTGGTTCGACTCCCGTAAGTAATAACAACAGCAACATTATCAAGAAAGTTCGTGTGAAAATTCTACGTTCTTGGAGCGGGTAATGCCAGACACAAAGTCCGATGAGACAGCAAGACGCCACCTGTATTAATGGTAATTATGTAGTTTAACCGAGCCACTCCAAATCATTTAATTTTTTTTACTAACCGACGCAGATCTTCATCCTCTTCCCATTAAAATTTAAAAAAAAAATGTGGATAAAATATGTTTTAAGTTCTGAAAAAAATATTGAAAACACGTAAAACGACAGTAGCAAGAAAACCTGATTCGCATCGCAATGAAAGAAACGGAAATTATTTTTCTTCATCATTTCTCTCCAAATTACGTGCCTTGCTCGTGCTACCGCGCTCGCTGCGGCTAGACACATAACATCAGAAACAGCAACCAACAACTTTTCCACCTAAACTGAAGAAGCGCCGGCAACGTGAGCAAGACAGCACAGTTTGGAACATTACTTTCCGTTTTCTCGAAGTCACCGTTTCGGGCTACTCCGTATCTCGGAACATGGCCGCCGCTTTAACACGACCGGGCCGACCGTTCTACGTGGTTTAAAAACTTTTTTGGAGAACTGAAAACGTGTTTGGAGAACTAAAAAAAACCATTCCCCCCTATTTTTTTTTAACGTGAAATGAGAAGATGATGAAGAACTGCGTCGGTAAGTACCAAAATTGAGTGATTTTGCGTGGTTCTGTTAAATTATATAAAAACCCCTATCTTTTGACGCGGCCAACATGAGGATGCTGCATTAATAAGCCACGTGACTTCTCTATCAGTACCCCAAAACCTCAAAATCAAACTGCTAAAACATGTCTCCTATTGGAAACAGTTTGGTGCCTGTTGAGTGTGCGCTCGGTTTTCTGTATTGCGGGATTTCCTCGAAACAAACACCAAAGTGTATCAGGGTTAACAATAACACTGCCACTAGATGGCGCCATGGTATTTTCGTTCGCATTTCTATCGGTGATAGTGCCACTTTAACACAGTAAACCTCATGGAAACTGTTATTGATTTTTGGAAATTTTTTGGGGAAGTCATAGAATTTTTTTAATCATACCTGTGCCTTAATCAAACAGTGGCCTTAGTACCAAGGCCAACCGAGATAGTAGCTGCGTTCCTCGCTCCACTACAGAGGAACGCAGTACTATCTAAGTAGGCCTTGGCCGGTACGCGGCCCCAGCTTATGGTCTGATGTCATTCGACCGGGCCATTTTCAAACAATTAAACCACCTTTATCAAATTACCACCGTTGCTACGATTAACTACTAACTAAGGATTTTACGTCAGCAGTCAGCAGAATGGGATAACCCTCCAATAATGAGTAAGCATGGAATAAACCAGTCTTCTGTCGTTGTCTACACCGACGGTCAGTTTCATTATTTATCTTCTAGTAAACAGTTCCATTTCACACATTTGTATATTTCCGGATTTCCTCCAAACAAATATCAAAGTGTATCAGTTATCAACTATGAAGAGAGCGCGGGGGTGGGGGGTGGGGGGGGGAGCCTATCTGGCGGATGATAATTATTCTCTTATCCCACCTGTGTGCACGCTCTAGCATGGATTCTGAAGAAAATTTCTGCCCCGGTCTGCTCTACAGAACCACCGAATGGTTTGTCAAGTTCAGATAGATAATGAAAAAGACGAAGCATATGTCAACACCAATACTAAATACGTGAATCAATAAGCTTCAGAACATCGAACAAGAGCGGCTATCCGTAAATGACGTCATGCTAATTTAAGCACCCTCCCCTCCCGCGCCTTGTTACTGTGTGACAAAAGCAAAATTATCAACCACAAAGCAACACAACTACGCGAGTAGATTTATGCATTTTATGTATACACTTCCTTTTTTTTTTAAGTAGAAATACGTAAGATGAATTTAAGTTTGTACTAACTTGCGTGCTGGTATAGTTAAGATCCAAATAAATTCATAACAGCAGTAGCATGCACAGACCCCCGAGTAGGTGGGTGCAATTTTTATGAAAATGGTACAGTTATCCCTTTCTCAAGTATTTTGCCCAACTTACGCAGTTTTTCTCAGGCACCGCCGCACCAGCACAAAAAGCCTTTTTTTTTACAAAAAGGGCGGGGGCCAAATGCCCCCCCTCCCGCTCCCCAGTATACGTCATTGCGTAATAGCATTTGCAAACATCGAAAACACTGAGGAAAAAATTAATCAGCCCACTTGACATATTCATTCGAAAATCAGATCGTACCAGCTGTTCTTGCTAAATACACTGATTGTAAAGTTAATACTGGTTGTATAGTTGCAAATACTGATTGTCAAGTTCTTAAAACTAAATGCAAGAAGGAGATTAGTAGAGTCAGTTATGAATGATCACACTCGGTAAGGAATGAACAAAGACGACGAAGAACATATTCGATGCAAGTTGGCACAACAATGCCTAAATACGCGAACCAACTAGCTTTACAATGCTTACGAAGCTCGCGGAGAATGACGAGAACCGCACAGCGATGGTCTATGGTTAGAACTAAGGTGGTATCTGATCGCCTTCCAAACTCTTAACTTTCGTTCTTGAGGAATGAAAAACATTGTTGGCAAATGCGTGGATATTGTGTGAAATCTCTGTGTGTTCTGCGTGTGAAATCTGTGTGTGTTCTGAGTGTATGAAATCTAGCCAGAACGTATTAGCTAAATTTCATGCAATATCTTATACGTACTACATACGACTGTAATTACCGGACGCCAGGATGACTTCCCAGACAACACTGAAACGAGCGTAATGAAGCCACAGAGGTTTTTTTATACACGTTTTTCCTTGTTTAAAAAAAAATCTACATTATAATCCTGGATGCAGGCTAAAAGGAAGGCTAAAGCAAAAGGGAAGGCTTAAATGAAAACCACTTCTCCCCTCCTCACTTCCGCATTGAAAATGCACTCTCCCACTCTACGTGCATATGGAAACAGGAGGCAGGCATGAGTGGTCGATCAATCTGACAAGTCGTCTGGAAGCCGGTAAAATGTCCCGGGAAATGTGTCCGTAAACTTAATTCATGACCGGCCCCGTGCATAGCATGGGCTTCTCTAGTATATAATATAACTAGCTGTACCCCCGGCGTAACATACGCCGGTCTAGCCGGTTCACGAATACTTAATTACCGGTCGGAATGGCGCCGACCCCCCCCCCCCCCCGCATCCTCCTGCCACCCTCCTCTTATTCTCTCACTGAATGGTCAGATTGAGCCACCTCCCTGGTCACCCCTTTCCCCTTTTTCGCTTGAACTTTCAGTAACACACACGCACACATATGATGAATTTGCTCAGTGCCACCCAAGCCTATTATAGTGTATTTATATATAGATATAATATAACAAGCTATGCCTCGCGTAATACACGCTGCTATTGAAGGAGACCATGTTGTCACAATGCCCCATCTGTTGTTGTATTGGGGTTGGTGTCTTGTTTGTTGGAGCCGGAATATGCTCACCGCTCGCCCTTTTGCACTGCTACCATGCAAAGAATGAACATTCTCTTTTTTATTGCTGCCGTGCAGATAATAAACATGTTCACCACTTACCCTCTTTCACAGCTATAGTGCAAAGAATGATCATGCACCTTTTTTTTTCTCCGTGAAAAGAATGAGCACGACCGTCCTATCGCTTTAATTTGTTTGCGTTTGGATCGATTGTCATAATGCCTGGAATAAGTGTTAGAGCAAAGAAATGTGGTCTCCAATTTAGTCTTGCTTTTTGGAAGCACGAATTTAAATTTGTGGCTGCTTGATCAGTTTACAGGACCAATTTCAAACAAGCGCAAGGCATTCGATAGGCTACCATGGAAGATGTTGCACACCAAGGCAAGATTTGTCCTCATTCTCCAAAGTTGCAAAGAGTCGAGGCCAAGTTTTTCAAGACGTTCCCGGTAGGGCCTACTTAAGACGATCACGGTAGGAGGTCTTTTTAAAGTTCATCATGAGTTAGATTCGTTTTGTAGTTCAAAAGTTGACCAAGTTGAACTCCACTCCTCATTGGAACAGGGTCTTGTGTGTGCCTCAAGGATTAAAAAGATGAAATCATGTAAAATGAATCATATGATTCATTATGATTAAATGTTGGCTTTCGCTCCCTGAATTTATCATTCCTCCTGTTAGGGACCGGTCTCTATTTGTCGTCGGGGGGGGGGGGGTGAGGAATGCAGGTATCGAAGAAATTTGGGAGGGTCCTGCAATTTTTTTGGACCCTCTAGGGACGGGGGGGGGGAGGAAATAAATATTTCAGGCCCTTTCCAGACGAGGGGCTCACAAAAAAAAAAAAATTGGCCAAACTGGAAGAAAAAGTCATTTTTGGACTTCAACAACTGCACTTTCAGCAGTCAAAATTTCTAAAAACGCCTCAGTTTCTGGGGAATCCCCCATGATGTGAGTGTACATGATTTTGAATAGTACCAGTGCTACAAGATAGTTTTTTTCAATAAACTCTGTTGAAAAGCCTCCCCCCCCCCTATCTCTTTGGTTCTTCTTTCCGTGATGTGCTGACTGTTACGGAAGTGGGCATACAATCAAACAGTGTGTTCATCATATATTCTAAACTTGATACAAGATGGGTGTAAGGAACATTATAGAAAATTTTTTTTAAACCAACGTGTATTTTCGTTAAAAACGACGCACGTTTTCCTTACAAATTTTGGTAACTTATCCGTGCAATAAATGCTACTTACTTACTTTGGCTACAGCACTAATCTTGGCAACAGGAAATCATCTGCAGACAGTTTCAATACGCATACGAAAGGCGTATTTTTTTTGGGGGGGGGGGGTGAGGAATCACATTATTTTTTAACCTTCAGTTGGGGGGGGTCAGATTTTTTTCAGGGTCTCGAAGCCGGTGGGGGGGGAGATCATCGAAAATTTGGTGGTCACATTTCTATTTCGTCCGGCTACACCCCTCTCCTACCCCCGACCATAAATAATGATCGGTCCCTTAAAGTAAAAACAAAAATACATTTAGAATTTGTGACTTGAAAGTGTTTCAGGTTGCAACAAGATCCGCATGTGCCCGAGAGTTTATTTGTTTTTGTATGATATCTCCTTTTTTTTTATCGGCTAATGACGCTTGACTGTAGATCGACGTTTGTAGTAAAATATAGGTGTGACTGTTTTCGGAATAGGCATGGGGAAAGTTGGTTTTGTTTTGTAGGCCTATTTGAACTTAATGTATTGATCATCTATTCTAAATCGTAGGGAGAGAAATTAGTTTTTTAAGTCAACTAAGTGCTTGGAGCATGCGCGGAAAAAAAAAGCCATGGAAAATAAAGCCTGAAAAAAAAAAAAAAAAAGTCGAAGAAAAAAAAAAGCAAATGGACAAAAAATGTTTTTTCGTTTTTGTTTGTTTTTTGTTGTTGTTATTGTTGTTATAGGTAGGCTACGTCAGTTAGTTGTCTTGGGTCTGATTTCACCAGTCAGATAGTTTGACCAGGAACCGAATTTCGTAGCTTTTTTTTCCCGCGACTCTTTTTTTCCATCAGATTTTTATTCCGTGGCTGTTTTTCTTTGGCTTTTTCTCCTTCGCCTTTTTTCTTTTAGCTTTTTGTTCTGTGGCTTCTTGTTTTCCTTCGACTTTTTGTTTTTCTGCTTTTTTTCCACAGGTTTCTTTTCATTGGCTTTATATTCCTCGGCTTTTTATTCAATGTCTTTTTTTTTTTCCTTTCGACTTAATTCCTTTCGGCTTTTTATTCTGCGCCTTTTTTTGTTGCTTTTTTTCCCCCTATAATTGCTTGGTCCAAAGCCGATGTGATCGGTAACAAAAGGAAACGCTGGCAAAGTTCTTGCTAAGGCTTCTTAATAGCTATGGGATGTATTTTGGAATATTCTGGACATCATCTCGGATTCTGTCATTGTTAGCGGTTTCCCAGTTCAAAAATTTCGGGTTTGTCCATCCATACCATTACTGTACTTTTAATGCTTTTAAATTTCTGTAGAAGCTTACGGATAATTGAAAATTAATCCTTTTCTTGTATATGCGCATTAGGGTGGATCAATAAAATCCTTTTTTTTTTAAATTTAAAATCATAATAGTGCGGAAAACTTGGTCTTCGACCCCTCCTTCCTAATCACTAACCTAAAAGGACAAAAATCTGAAAAATTGTTTAGAGGTGCTAACAAGGGCCTAAAATTCAACATTACAAGTCAATGAGAAAATTCGCTAATGCTGAAAAAATGATTTTTCTACTAGTTTAAAATACACCTTATGGCACGTACCTGATTGTGTACTCTCAGAGACCACTAAGTAAAGCCGAAATCAAAAAAAATAATTTTCTTCCAGAAAACATCGACGCCAAAATTGGGAGAATAAGTATATTTTGCTGATTTTACGCCGTAAATGAAATCGAAGTTTAGGGACCAAATACTTTGTTTTATTTAATTCTAGCATCTTTTAAATCCCAAAGAAGATAAAGTAAAAACCTGCATTTTAAACTAGTCAAAAATAATTTTAGCGTAATTAGCGAGTTTTCCCATTGACTTATAATGTTAAACTTTAGGCCCAGGTGGGGCCCTCTTACAAATTTATTAGATTTTTTTTCTTTTGTTTTAGTGATCAGAAAGTCAAAGACCAATTTTTCTGTACTTTGAAATAAAAAAAAAAGAATGTTGGTTACGTTCTGTTTGTTTTAATGTAGGGCACACATTAGTAATACCTATTGCTATCCTGTTTTGTCCGTTTCTCCATTGTAAATAAAAATTTAATCTTATTATTAATTTTGTTCACTGAAAATTAGGAACAAAAAAAATGGAAAAAAATTAGGCTCCTGCAGAACCTTTCCCTGAATTTTCCAGCATTACAAACAGTTGAAGCAGCTCTCAGTATTTCTGCCTGACAAGGACACCCACATATTGGGGCACTTGGGGTACGTGCTCCCTCCCCCCCTCCCAACTTTTTTGAAGTTTTTTCAGTACGTAAAATTATGAAGAAAATTCATCGGAGCAAAGGCAAAAACCGTTTTAAAAAAATGGGATATTGGAGGGTTGCAATATTGATTTCAGGGGTCCGAGTTCCCCTTCATTTCTATTTTTTTGCACCTATTTTTTTTCGGCAGAGGTCTGAAAAAGAATGCCTGACTTTATTTATATCTTTTATTGAATATATTGCTCCCCCCTCCATCCATCCTTTTTGAAACTCTGCGGTTGCATATGCCTCAGAAATTTGTCGAATAAAAATCTCTAATGGGAATTTACCTCCCCCCCTTCCCCTCCTCCCACGGCCCCTGTAATATTCTCGAAATACGGATACTTCTTTGTTTTGTTTGTTTTTTAGTCTCATTTATCCAGTCAAACCAGCCTTGAAAAAAAAATAAAAGAGACACCTCAAAACTTACCTTCGTTTTAACTTTTCACCACGAATTCCCGGAATAAACATAATACGGTAAGATTTTGACTGCCTTCATTTTTAACGAATTTGTGACCGTAAGGGTAATAAATTGCAATTCCTGTCTCGATGTTTTTAAGTCTTAACAACCGATGTCGTTTCCACGTAGGCAAATCCCCGAACGGGGGTTGGTGCATGACGTGGGGGGGATCTTAAAACTAACTCTTTTGGCGCTCGTGCTGTAAAGGTAACCCAAGTCCAGGAGTCCATCATTGCGGAATCTTAAACTCAATTATCAACTTGTCGCGGATCTTATTTCAAATTAAAACCGAAATTTTTCTTGCAACAGCTATAAAGCGGCGGGGCAAACAACCTCCTTCTTCTTGCCCAACGACAGCGTTCGTTCTTGGAGCCCTTCCTGTTTCAAGGGAGTGGGTTTGAACTTCGCCCACTCGCCTACCAATAAGCGTTCTTGATGTCTTTTTCATGTACCCCCACACGCGGACTCGCCGCGAGCCCAACGCGCCACGTGGGAAATAAATACTGTAAAACGGCCTTTATTCCCGGAAAGGTTATTTTCGCGCATTTGGTGGAAAAATCGTATGCGAAAAGTTTGGCTGTCTTGTGTCTTGTGTCTTGTAACATCCTTTACACTCGAAGCTGTAAAAGTATATACTTTTATACTACGTCTAAGCAGGGATTAGGAGCAAGCCACACGATTCTAAGGTTCATTTCCTTGTAATTTTTGTGCTAGATAATTGATGTGTCGCTAGTTAGGGATGAAATCTTCGTTGTACACCAGGGGCAGACTGGCTAGCCTATAGGCCGGTTTGCGTTCAGAGCTGACTGACTATCCCCCTCACTATAGTGAGCAAAGATAGCAGGGCCGTAGCGAAGGGTAGTTGGTTGGGGGTGGGAGAGACTCTCATTTTGCCAACTCATCTTATGATTTTTCCAACTGGTTAAAAAAATGACAGTAGTGTTACCAGTAAAGTACTATTTAGTGGTTCCGGCAAAACTCAGCTAGGGGGTCTGGGGGAAGCTGAAGCATTTTACGCTATTTTAGTGCTTGTTTCTGGCCTCCAGTGAACACAGAAGCAACAAACTGTCAAGTAAATTTGGTGGATTTTTAAATTCATTCGTTGGGATGACAGGTTTCGTAAAAATTTTATTGTGACCTATCACGTTTTTTTTAGATATTTTTTTTCCAAATTAAATTAAACCGAGTTCAGTTTAAAATTACATAAACAGGCCAGCTGGCCATTTATGATTAGGGGTTGGCTTAATTGTACATTTTGGACCTTTAGACTAAAATGAATGACGATGACTCCGTTGTGCAATCATGGGCAGCAGGGAAGGGATCAAGGATGAAGAAATTTTTTTTTAAATAGACTATCGAAGGGTGAAATATAATGAAATCTTTTTCTCAGTTTTATCCCAAACAACAAGGCCTAGAGGGGTATTATTATAAAATAAACTTTCACATTTTAAAACAAAAACATGCTCTAATTTTAAAAAATAGAGCGTCGAAAGACGAAAAAAATGGCGAAATGTTTTACTTCAATTTTGTTGAAAACAACTTAAGGTATTATTGGAGAAAATTTTAATACTATAAAAACTATACTAGCAAGTAATGGTTGTAATAGCTTCAAAACCTAGTAAACGCTCACAGCATGGGGGGGTCTGGGGGGTTTGCCCCCTAGAAGCTGAGCCGTTTTCGAAAATTTCGACTGCTGAAAGTGCCATTTTTGAGGTCAAAAAATGATTTTTTTCTTCCAGTTGGTCAGTGTGTAGTTGACCACCCCCTTTTGACGGGATCTGAACAATTTATGACCCACCTTGAGAGGGTCCAAAACTTCATGACTCCCCTTCTCCGGCGTCCCCGGCGGTAAATAATTACCGGTCTCTTAGGGTAAATTTTGCCCTCATTTCATGGCCTTTGGGTCGCTTTTGTCCTTTTATATCTTATGAACTCTTATCGTGAAATTTTGGACCTTCGCAGTTTAACAAGTTTGATTTGTAAAATGTAGTTGTTTCTGCATTAATACAAATTCTAATTTAGTGGTGATAGGTTAACAGAATAAGGACAACAGAAAATCAAACAACTGATTCCATTTTTCCAACTCGGTTTCTATAATTTTGCCAACTGTACCCATCAGTTTTCATGAAGTACGGCTTTAGTCATCTTTCTGTTTTAACTAAAACCAAGGCACTGATGGGCTGACAGACGAACTAGTAAATCAAATAGGCAACTCTGCATTAATTTTTGAGAATTTATTCGACATCACAACTTCAGACGGCGATAACTTGGCTAAGTTTTGTTTTATGCTGCGTTTGTTGATGTTTCTGCATTACCTAAGAAACGTTTTAAATTCTGGCAGTGATCTTGTGTTTTGGTATATTAATATATCAGTAATTTTCTACCCTCCTAAAATACCAGTTACTCCACGCTGAAACCCCTTCTGAGCAGCACTGTCTAACAGAAAAAGAAATATAAGAAGTAAAATAGTCAACTCAATTTTTAGTTCTGCCAACCGTGTACGATTTTCGCGAAGTTAATTGTTAACGACTTCAAACTCGGTGGGATACAGTTTTGTGCATTTTTTGTTTTTATTTTCTGCATTATCTGTGATACTTTTAAGTCATGGCGGTGACATAGCAAACAAAACGGCCAAGTAAATTTCGCCAACGACGCAAATTTTCGCGGAGCTTCTTTTTCCCCACGTGGACATGAGGAGAGCTGCAGGGAAGCATCCAGAAATGATCAAGGGCAGCGTTTCAGTTACTCCCACGCTACACAGAAGTGTTGCGAAAACTGATGGAAAAAATATATTTTTAACTTTACTTTCAAACTGACTGAATGATGATAATAATGACCAGTACTCGTGGAAACGGGAATTTGTAGGAAAAATTTATCCGAATTTGCCAACTCGACAACTCGAATTTGCCAACTGTATGTGTTTCTTGGATGGTTGGGGGGTACTCCCCCCCCCATCGCTTCGGCCCTGAAAGATATGTGACTGGAAGAGTGGGGGGGGGCGGTCTTCGTTGCTTAACGATGAAAAAAATCCGTAAACGAATTGATGGCTTTAATTCAAAATGGTCATTATTTAAACAAGATGTTTAATTCATAGCGGCTATTGTAAAGATAGTACGATAAATTAAGACTTCGTCATAAATTGTTGCACACATGTTTAAGGTTGACAAAATTTAAAACTGAAGTTAACAAAAAAATTTCCCTTCAAATTAATCAAGGTATGAAAGCCTGTGAAACTATTTTGAAGATCGGCATAACAAATTAATATACAGAAGCGTGGTTAAATGCGTGCAGTCGTATCAATCCGTGACAATAAGATGACAATTCCCTCTCATTTTCCGTTCGCTACTCATTGCTTCGTTGCGAATCAGCAGAGCCACAACCGAAATTATATTGAAATCTCAGACTAGTTTATAGCTTCTAGTTGCGACATTGCATTGTGAGATATCATATACTGGTAAGCCAATGAAAATTGCCGTAAGGGGTCATCCATATACTATTACGTCACGCTTCTTGGCCTATTTTGAAACACCCCCACCCATTAGTCACAAATGTTACAAAATGTAAAACATCCTCTAATAATCGCGTCACACCTATAAGTAACATTCAAAGTATTTTACATTTGTTAATACTGTCATGATTTGTACACATACACATAACAACTTGGATCGACGATAAATGACAATCATGCCACATACTGCAACAAGCAGGCAGCATTATCGAACCATCCCATAGCCAACTACGCTTCCGAATTCAGGCCTACGCACACCCAGGCAGAGTCAGGCATGTTGTAAGTGGAGCATTGGGGGGAAAACTGCGCGCAGCGGAGAAGGCTGCCTACCCAACAATTTGTTGAGTTAAACATTTTATTAATATGCCAAAAACTAAAGGTGATGTGAACGCCAGAATGTGATGTAAGATTGGAACGCCACATTTTGGAAACTCCCCCCCCCCCCCCGTGCCACAATTGTCACAATAAATCAACCACACACCCAACCTCCAGAGTGTGACGTAATATGTGGACGGCCCCTAATTCGATTTTATAACAAGAGGGGAAGGGTTACCACGATGTTTCAACAATGCAAACTGCTAAAATCTAACGGGTGCGGAAATGCATGAGAACGATGTATGAGAATGTAATCGTTTTAATACTCTTGCAAGAAAGGTTTACTAATTTACTTTAAAATATTATCGAGAGGAACCATGGGATGAGTTCTTTTCCTGAAGACCGAAACTGCACTAGGTATTTACAAATACACTTAGAATGCCCAGGCTGTTTCATAAAATAACCCCCCTCCCCATCCCGATGTTGCAAACGGAGCATTAGAATTTCCAGCCCAGCTAGCTGGCTGTTTCATAAAACAACACCCCTCCCCCAATCACTCCATGTTGCAAACGGTACATCGAAAACGACCCGTGCGCTCATTTATTTTTGGCTGGCTAATAAACGCTGATTGAGTGAGCGAAGCCGTATGTGTATTTTTTCGCACTTAGAGTATTTATCCGAGTTTCCCGTATCATTTAATTTTAATTTTGCAGCGGTTTATGCTTCGTTTAAACAATTATTTTTAGCTGGCTAATAACGCTGATTGAGTGAGCGAACCCGTCTGTGTAGTTTTGCGCGATTTTTGCTAATCCTTTAAAGGGGCCTTTTCACCTTTTCAACTCCTGATGCAGCACCGTAGAATCTTCGAGCAATATAAAGAAAATAGCGGTAAATTAAAAAAGGAACATCACTTCGCAGCAGCGTCGCGAATTTTCATAACTAAAATGAGATCACGTGACCCACATCAGCCTATTGGATGGCGGAGAATCTGGAACGTGGATGCTGTGTTTAGAATTTGAGCAACGCTATCAAGATGGCGAACAGGAGACTTTAATTTTAATCGTCAAGTTACAAGTTACATTACTAGAGACTAATCGGGCCTAACGCCATAAACTCAATTCTAAACTTACTTGTCCAGTACCATTAAAATAATTTTGCTGGCTAATAATATTATGGGTGTGCTAAATTAAATTTCATTGTTTACAGAGGTCCTATAGACCAGTGACACGACGTAGTATTATTGTATATAACTCTATGCTGGAGCCTTAATGGGTTCGTCACCAACTGTGGCATCTTCGTAATCTTGCCCGTATAGACTTTACGACCGAAATAGCTCTGTTATAGAGCAGTGACATTTGCCGCCATATTGGCACCAGTATGGGTTTTGGAGGGCGTAACTACAAGGTGCACTACATAAAAATGGAGGTAAACACAACGGAAGTGCGGATTTCTTAGGCTTAAAATAACGTTGTTTTCTCCAACAACAAAAATCGCGCGTTTTAGGTCTAAGAAATCACTCTTCACAGCATCGGCTTCAGTATGACGCCCTACTGTTTCTCTCTGCAGTGCCCCTTCCAGCTAACCCATTAAGGCTCCAGCATAGAGTTATACACAATAATACTACGTCGTGTCACTGCTCTATAAACGGTCCCTCGAAGGTCCCTTGAGTTCCTTTTCTCTGTTTCGTATCGCCTGTCACTACAACCACCCTGATAAAGCAACAATTTATAAAACTATGTAGGCCCTGTCAATAAAAACAAAATTACTGATTTCACCGGACGACGTAACGGGCAAAACCCAAATCGTAGGAAAAATCGAAACATTTCTCTACTAAACAGCCCGAAACGGTGTTTATACAGGGTGTTCGGAAATTGGTGTCAAATATTTTGAGGGTCCGCTGTGTGATCAAAGATAAGAAGAAAAAGTCCTATAAACATGGGTCCGGAAATGCACCAGTCTTTAGTTACAGCCCCCCCAGGTTTGGGGTAAACAGTTCTTAAATACCTCGTAATGATTCACCGTTTCCATTCCAAACTCAGGATATGTGCCATATCATACCTGGTATTTCAGTACTTCATAATACAGTATTGGGTCGCACAACTTATCAGAGGGAGAGGTAATTTTCTTATGGGGGGGGGGATCAAACGTGGGGGAAGAGAGGAGTAACTGCTTTGGTCTTGTACTTTAATGAAACAAATTGTAGAAAAAACACATCGTGTGATTGAAAACAATCGAAAGTAGTACTGTACTTTCTTTCATTACGTGTAAAGACCAAGTAGGTTACATCGTTTTCCAAGTTTGTG
>JAHWFP010192235.1:52678-64454 GCA_023313725.1 Lithobius niger | reverse complement strand
AAAAAAAAAAAAAAAAAAAAAAAAATTAGTGCCTATTTGTCCGGTGTCTATATGACTGAGTGTCTATTTGTCCAGGTATACCTATTTGTCTGATAACCTATTTATCCAGTGCCTAAATTGGGTTGCCTACCTACCCGCTGCCTAATTTATAGGGTTCACTGACACTTAGGTGACGGACATTTAGGCGACGGACACTTTGGTGAGAAAAAAAACAATTTTCCAAACGGTTGGACAATTAGGCGACAATACATTTGTATTTTAGTAGTTGCAAGAGAGTTACTGGACAGTGAGTTCCAAGCATAAAGAACAAACAACAAATTTGCTGATTTTTAGTGTATTTTTTTTTATGTTTATCAATTTTTCATCCGATTTCGCTTATAAGTGTCCACTAGTTGCCCCTAAATGTCCGGACGATTAAGCCATTGAACTTGTGGGTTGGAGTGACAAATAGTGATATAGAAGGAAGTAGGATCCACAATAAGCCGCAGGATGCCTATAAGGTCAAAGTTACTGCAATCATATGGTTTGTGCTGCGTTTATCGATCGATTTTGGCGTCTTTCTAACACCATCTCGCGCCGTGATGCAAGCGCGAGCAGCCAGCCTGGGGCGAGTTGCTTGTCAAACATGAACGTTTAATATGACGCGATTTTGACGTAATCGTTGCCATGTTTGCACACGACGTGGCCAACGATTCCGTCAAAATCGCGTCATATTCGACTTTCGTGTTTGACGAGCAACTCGCTTTTGGTTTGGCCTTTAGTTGAATCAAATCTGAGCGTGGCCAAACAACATACCCTCGATGCTAATCATTCTGCGATAATAAAGCCTCTGTTAATTTTAAGGAAATAAAAAATAAAGCTGAGGAAAGAAAAAAAAAGTCAAGAAAGCTGTTTCCTGGTGTAACTCCATACCCTGCCTGGTAAAATTTGAGCCAAGGCAACTGACCCAACCTAAAGTAGCAATCGAAAAAATGACAAAAAACGAGAAAACAAGCCCCTCCCCCAACTTGAGTTTCTCTACATGTTCTATTAATGCATAGCGGGAATGGTATACTCTTCCTCTGGGCACCCCCTCCCAATTTTGTTTTAAGGCTGTTAAAAGTTAATTAAGTCGTTCTCCGGAGTGCACGCATGGGCATAGTCTTAAGAAAAAATTACGATCACGCATCAACGTTTTAATAACTTTAAGTGTAAATTATAAAATGTTAAAGGTAAGCTATCATACTCAAATTTCGATTTCAAAGTTTAACGCATAAACTTTTATTTTGCCCGTTGCCTAAGTATCCAGTGGTTTATGTCCAATGCTAAAGTATAGCTCCTAAGTGTCCATCGCCTAAGTGTCCACCGCCTAAATGTTCACCGCCTAAATGTCCGTATACATAAACCACGACTGGCACTCAAACCGAGTAATCATTCATTCACCTGTTGCATAGACCATTCTGCTAGGCACTTTGCCTTTAGAAAGACGGCTTCGGTTCGATTCCTATATCTTGGTTTTTTTGTGCAGATGATTGTGCGGCAAGGCCTGCCGTAATGGCCAGTGTTGGTTTTATTTCAAGTTAGGCGTATGGGTGGGTGGAAGTTAGGACCTACTCGTTGGCTGATTCGATAGAATTTCCCGTTTATTGGTAGCCCGTAGTCATGCGTGTTAACTAAAGTTGCACGTTACCGGGTACTCGGCGTTGGCAACACACGCAACCCCAGAGAGAGGCAGGGAAGCTAACCTTTCCACTAATTTTAATTTTACGTGCGTTATTCGGGCTACACTGAAGTTTGCAGACAAATTGCAGAACCTCTCCACTGTGTGGTGCAGTGGCAACCCGGACCACTGCACTGTGACTGAGGTTTGCGCTAATCACCTAGCTGTCGACTCGCCACTTAGTCGCAGCTCTCTTCCCCCATCCCCCCCCCCCCCCCCAAAAAAAAATGGACCATACATTGAAACCACTTTCTACGTATCTGGGTATCATAGTACCGGTGTTTGTCTTCAAAAAAGAATCAATATTAGTTACATCGACAAATGCTTTGTACTGTATACACGAGGTGGGTGTTTTGGACTTATGGCTAGGTTTTGAAACACCTGATGTTAGTTTTTAATATATCAACTGAACAAAAGCATTAGAGTTCGTACCTCCATACTCACAGCTGTGAAGGTACACAAATTAAAAACGGACTAGAGTCGTCTCGAACGCAACGAACTATAATTTGAACTCCAATTCCAGGAAACAAGGACCGTTTCAAATCAATTGTTATGCCAGAAAGTGAACGCAGTTTGTGTGTGAAATGTTGAATGTTTGCGTTGGCGTATGTCTTGAGAAAACGAATCAATATTAAGAGTTCTACATCGACAAATACTTTGTACTTTATACACCTGGTGGGTTTTGGAATTATGGAGAAGTTTTGAAACTAATCGGCAGACCTGATCTGAGATTTTAATATATGTATAATTAACTGCAGATCGATGGTAAATGTTCTTTCAACTCAGCAGGTGACAAAAAATAATAGTGTAAAAGCGTTAAAAAGATAATGTGTAAGCCTCCAACACTTTCTTCAATCTAACCCTCACCCCACATGAAATATAAAAAATCTCCACTAATCTCCATAATTTAGGGTGTAAGTTGAAGAAAGTAAAACCAAAAGTTTGATAAAATTTCAATATGGATAAAATTTCAATATGGCTAATATTTCAAAATTTCAGAATGCTGTAATAAAAAATTTGACATTCCATGAACTGAATCGAACGAAATTTGGTAAGAATATCCTTTTGACTTAGGTCAAAGGACATACGTGTATGGTAAAATGGCATCCAAAAACGCTATTCACCTTTTTTACTTCTAAACCGTTCATTACCTAGAACCCAAAATGGTGTTCATTTATAGGGTTCAGTCTTTCGCTGATTAAAAAAAATTATTAATTAAAGTCTACGCTAGGTACAAACATACGCCATTTTCTCCAATACGTAGGTCAACTCATAAAGTGTTTTTTTTCCCCACTAAGTTCGGTTGGCACAACGTGCACATATGGGGGTTACAAAAAAGGTTAGAATAAGCATATAGGGGTTACAACAAAATTTAGAATAAGATATCCATCTAGAAAGGTTTTATTAACTTTTATTAAAATTTAAGATGACGATCCAAAAGGGCCTCCGAGGAAAAAGTGTTGGTTTGTAACTTCTCACTTGTTCATCGGATTAAACACAAAGTGGCAACAGATATTTCAGAATAGCACATTCATCAAGTGTTGTAAAAATCCAAGATGGCGGTGAAAACGGCGTCCAGAAAACGGATTGTGCTTTTAACTTCGAAACTTAAAAACCAATGTTCAGATTGAACAGTAACTGGTTACAAATAATATTCCAGAACTAAATTTCATTAAAGAAAAATCCTATTTTTGGTTTTTATTTTTATGTTTTGCAAATTTAAGGTGAGGCTTAACACGGCATCTAATAAATTAACAAATAAAAACTGCAGTTTGGTAGGTATATTTTTTGAAATAGGCAGAATGATTTATGTAAGAATTTTCTTTTTGGGGGGGGAGGGGTGGGGGGAAGAAGGTGGCTAGCAAAGTCTACTATTTGCAGAACTACTAGTTGTTTATTCATTATAATCATTCTAACCCAGTGCAGCACCCGTTCTGTGGCGCTGCCATTATCAAGGTCAGTTGTAGCGACAATACCGATCAAGTTTTGGAGTTTGTACAATCAACTGCAAGACCAACTCATTACTACCAACAATTCGGCCATGTTATAAACTATTTTGTGAACCAAATTCATTGTAACAACAGTCCCTTTGCACTATTTGTAACTCACAATCATTGTATCTGGGCGTGGAGGTCTTGGTAACATGATGGCCCGTGCGCCCATGGCTAGGTGCTGGCATTCCAATATCGACTCCCCGACTGGTCAACACCTCAATTTGGACCTCTACTTAGAAATTGCCCCTGAAATTTACCAAATTTGCCATGCCCGGAAACCTACGGCTGTAGCCCTCAAGTCACAAGCCACCTAGCCCCGTGAATCAAGGCGAGCAAATATAACATCTTTACGAAACTGGACCACTGCGTTGGCTGGCTTTCTGAACATCTTTAGGCTAATTCACCGTTAGGCTGAAGTGAGGGTTTAGGGCCATCGCCCCTAGTATCGCTTCACCAGTAATACAAGAATGGCCTATACGAAACATAAAAAAAATCAGACAGGTACTAACACAGTACATGTGTCTTTTTGTCTGGTAAGCGCACCTTGCGGCTATACCGGACTCATTTCTGATTGACATCGTGCCAGTGGGGCAGGTACAAGCTGATGTTAAACGTATTTAGATATTATTTTGTTACTCCCTTCTAATTATGTTCTCTGCATATTTTGTATTACAGCATTGATAAAGCTCTTGAAAATAAAAATTGAAAATAATTGTGCTTATTTTTAGTGATGTTTGTGGGAATCCACCTGACACAGTCGAGTTAAAATAAATCAAAGAGTAAAGAAACTTTAATTTTTTTTTAAATAAAAGACTCGTAACTTTAAATCTTTAATCTCTAAGTCTTTAAATAAAAGACTTGATTTGTGGGGTAGAGGAAGCAATAAACGAAATATGTCCCCTGACCGAACAGCATATCCCACAAGTGCATGCAACTACTGGCGTTAATTCTCAGCCAAGTATCTATTTCTAACAGGCGTATTCCAGAAATCCATTCCAGAGAAGTGTGAATGGGGCTAAATGTGAGTGTAAGGGTCAAAACGTATCTACAGAAATACCCTCAGATGCAAGGATACTCACATTCGCTTTAGTGGCTGTACTAAAATTGTTGACCCTTACCTTAGATATTTGCACTCATATTTGCCCTCTCACACTCACACTTGAGTGGATTTCTGGAATACGGTTGTTAGTCACAGTTTCAAAACTCCAAATTGGGGGATGAAGGTAAAAGCACATTGGTCAACCCAATGCCGCCGCCATCTTGGAATGACGAATTAAATTAAATTGTTGCACGTACTTGTGGGTTATGTTGTCCGGGAGGGGGGGGGCTTAATGGTTTATTTGAGGCTTAATGGCGCGTCGACAGCCAGGTCATTAGCGCCAACCTCTGTCACAGTGCAGTGGTCCGGGTTGCCACTGCGCAACACTTTACAGAGATCTATATTAAACAAACGCCCAATCTAGAGCTTATCACAGATCTGTACCTTCTGCAAAAATTAAAAAAAGAGGACGTATTTCTTTTATGAATTTTTTTCGGTCGGCATCCGAAGTATCAGAAATTATTCTAGTCGTCTTTTTCATCCCTAGACATTAGTTAGCCCATCAGTTTGGTACTGCATTACCGGAACGAACCACCAAAACCCGATATTCACAAAAAAAGTGTCTAAAATCAAAATATGGCCAGATCCTTCGTCTGTAGGAAACGTACTGGAGTAACATGTTTCAAGTTACCTGTAGCTTGTCTAGCAGATATACTTACAACGAATGATAAAGTTAAGCTAACGCCACGTCACCTATTCAACATGGCTGATTCCACCTGCGCATTATACGGTTATTATTTCGGAGAAAATTTTATAATACACAAACTTTATTCAGGCCAAAGAAGTCGTTAGGAAGTTAAGCGAAATTGTAGATGTTAGTTAAGTGGAGAGTGTCCAGTTAATTTTTTTTAAACTACCAGTTTTAGACTACCTGTTTTTTAATATTATAGTCTATACGTTTCTCAATTTATAAATTGCCGTTATTTTTCATTGTTATCCACTTTATATTACTGAGTCGAACCGCCCAGAGGGCATTTATACGACAATAGCAGAAAAAAAAAGGTTAAAGTTAAAGTTAAAGATGATAACAGTCCAATATTCTTCCTTTGTATTGTATTATACGAACCGATGTGGCCAAGTCCCGTAATTTACGCACAAAATGACCCAGTTTATTGTTTAATCCTCTTCAAATAATATTAAAAAAATCTTTAAATAATTGATCACTTACGTGGCTGTTCAATCTTTCTTGTGTCCCATTTTAGTTAACTTGCAGTGCGCTAGAAAACTGTAAAGCTGCATAAAATTAGCCAAAAATGCTAGTGGTATTTGCAATTTATTTTCGTTTTAGTTTGAGCACGTTGGTGTACAGAGAATCAATACGTAGCATTACTGCTGTGTTGCACCAAGCTGTTATGGGCTTTTATGAAACTTTATTATAGTACTAGAGGAAGCCCGTGTTACGCACAGCTGGTGTTGGATACCCCGTTTTCTGTGTAAACGTCTTGTCACAGGTAACACACTTGTGAGTTTTTTCCCCAGTATGAGTTAGTACGTATTACAGCAAACTAAGTTTTGTGCGTAAATGCCTTACCACAGATAACGCACTTATGAGCTTTTTCTCCAGTATGAGTTTTTGTATGCCTGAGTAAATTAGTTTTCTGTGAAAAACGTCGTGAGCTTTTTCCCAGTATAACATTCCGCTTGCCTTATAACAGCCAGGCGCAGATCGCCATCCGCCCATGTTACCATCGCCAAGGCCATTGCGCCTAATAAGACGAAATAGCATGATTGTGTCGTCACAAACAGGAATGATTTTCGTATTTTAAAATCACACTTTATAATTGTGATCGGCGATCTACTGGCGGCGATCTATTGGCATAAACAATTTTAATTTTGGCCACATTAGTCTTTTAGATTTTTGACCGCATGGTAATTATTATTGTAAGCGCGCAAAGGAGCATTTAATCGCAGACAATTACTTTAGTCTTCATGTTCACAGTCTTGAGTTCAACGATCTTATTGTGTAGATGTATGCGTTTTAGTCTTCTGTACAGCCGTACCGGCTGAGAAGACTATAGCAACGAGTTTGTCCGTCTGTCCGTCGCTTTTTTAAACTTCGCAACGGTACCAGATAGAGACGACAACGGTTTACATTTCGTTAGATTCAGTGTGAGAAGGTAGTTAAATAACATGGTAAATTAAAACATTGTTACTTCCTTATAGCTAATAGACTTCTTCGACGTAACTAAATTAAATAATAACGTTTGATCGTCGAATTGAAATCCTAAAATAACACGCAATAAAAACAAATGGATTTTAGCTTCCTTTAAAACAGTCTCATCGTATTGTTGCATGAATGAATAGGCTTTACCGTCGAACCAAATTCTCCATTAAGCCTATCTGCTACTTACGAAATTAAAACTGCATTTTTTAAATTAGGCCTAAATATTGAAAATTAGGCCTAAAATCATGTTACCATGGCAACGTCAAGTTGCTACGAGTCACTGTTGGCTTCATCAACAGCGTCTCTCTCTTCACTTCCCTACTATCACTGACCTATACAGGCTAGCTACGTTGCGCGTTACGTTATAACACTAACTGTGTGCCTGAAGGCGCACCATGCTGCAAAAATGAATAGGCTTACTATACAATCCATATCTCCGTTAGCTGCTATTTACAAAATTAAAACTGCGGGTTAAAATTAAGCCTAAAAGCTGACAATTATGCCTAAAATGTAAAACAGGCCTAAAAGCTAAAACATTTTGAACCGGCAATTATGATGGCTACTGCTTTTAGATTAGTATAATAGCGATAGCTGTTGTAGTGCATGACAGAGGTGTGCGCCTCAAGATTGCAAGATTGCAACTGTTCGTAAGACCGGTGCGACTATAGGCAGTCGCTGTAGCCGCTTGTTTATTCCAGTTTCCAGAAAACTGTCCTCGCGTAAACCCTCCTTTAGGCTAGAGGAAAATACTCCAGCTGTTTTGGCGGTCCACGAGTTTCCGATTATCAGCAGGTGGCCGCGTAGGAGACCGCCGGTAATACGTCCGCGCCCATCCACTCTACCTAGTTAGTTAGTTAGTTGGGCAGCACCACAGGAGGCCCACCGGCCACAATTGGACTAATCTGTTTAGAAGGCATGGGTTGGGCAAGGTGCCCTGACCACTCTCTTTCTCTCTCTCTCTCTCTCGGCGCACGCTCTTTCCTCTCTTTCTATCTCGGAAAATGCAATAGAGGCTGGTTTTAATTGAACATCTTCCTCGCGACGCTCACAATCGTTTAGCGCGAACCAGGGGCATGGTCCACCACGGCTTGAGCTGTCCACGACGAGCGACGCCTTCCACTCCAAGAAGAATTTGGTCTCTTCCTAAACCCGATACGCTTCTTAATTACTGACCAGTGGTCAGCAGCACATACTGCCTCCGCTACCAAGTGACCTCTTCACCGCTGTGTAAGTGGACGGTGGCTGACAAACAAGGGGTCGCCTGGCCTCTCAACTATAAGGTTATAAACTCGAAAGAGAAATTCAGCGCTTAGGGCCGCTCTTACAAAACATTTATATTTATGTAATGCCCTTCGTCTGGCGGCAACATCTGCAGCTGGGTGTAACGTGTAAAAGCGTTTAATTAAAAACGACCTTTCAGATTTAGGTCGACGTGAGACTGAATGTAGTGGCCGAGCAGTTGTTTGTTTGGCTGCTAAGTCTTCTTCTCTAGGACCGATAGCCATGTGTGAGTGCGCTGTGTTGCCTGCTGGCTTAGATCATTTGGAGTAAGTATCGTACCCCCATTCAACTGTATTTGAAAATAAAGGTTGCGTACAACTTGATCGAATAAAAAAAGCTGAAGGGACGAATAAAAAAATGGACCAGTTAGACTGCTCAAGGTGGAGACCAGACGACTGCCTACGACTGTGCAGATTTCGTTATTTTTTATGTTTGTAAATTAATTTTCGTGAATTTGTGTTTTAGAGAAAGGGTGTATTGATCAAGGCAGGAATAAGCTGCTGAAATTTTTACTGTTTATTTGATGTCTACCGTGGTTCTTTGATCAGAGACTGACTTTTATTTCTTGTCTTCACGACCACGAAGCCAAGTTTCTCTGTCATCAATCTTATTTATTTATTTATTTATTCGGAAATTGATTCAACCCCACTTTATAGGCAAGGGTGAATTGCCTAGGCACTGCAGATGAAATTCAAGATTTAGAAGTGGTAATATTTTCCCGTTTACTAAAAGTGCAGAATGGGTTAAATTGTGATGATTACAATGTGTTGATGGTGAGTATTGCCAGGTGCGTCTTTTATAATCCCTGCGAACTTTCCGTAAGCTAAAAAATAAAGTGCTTCTAGTTGAAACAGGTTTGGTAAACAAGAAATTTATTGTAAGAGTTCCAGACGAAGCACCTTTCCATGGATTAAACTATAAAGAAAGTAAAGGCTAATACCAAACAGAAATTGAGAAAGATTTGGAATTTAGCACACAGTTCCTTTTATGAATATTCATCACGGTTCAGACCCGTTTTATAACAAATGTATCTTATAAGATTACGATGCACCCTTTCAAGTTCATAGATAAGGTTCACAGACTGTTACAGGCAGTACCTTCCTAAAGCACCGAACAGAGCGAACAGAACGCACCACTGTTACAGACAGTTTGGCTCCAAACTTGACGCCGCGCGTGCGCAGTGATGTTACGTCAGCCGTTCAGTACCTTCGTAAACAACAATACAGCTCAACGAGCTCAGCAGCTTATTGATACGTCATACCTTCACCGCGACCAGACCTAGCTAATGGATTTAACCAGGATTGGCTAATAGATGTGACCAGGCAAGAGCAATGCCAAATTGCGAACCATCTGAGGGAGGTGGTTTGCTGGGATGGAGGTTTGAGCATGCGCGAGCTAACAGTTTTGACGAAACGGATTCGTCGCTGACGATGTTGACGTCAATCAAGCCGCATCAACACGGATATTAGCAGGGAATGTGCCAAACTGTCACCAATAGTGGTGCGTTTGGTTCGCTCTGTTAGGTCGTTTAGGAAGGTACCGTTAACAATCACTATTCACTATCATTTGTTTGATAACGATAGTTTTTATACATGTAATCTACTGCTAAGCGGTAAGATTGACTTTTACGAAAACAAATAAATTAAAGCACAAGATGGTACTGGCACGGAATGGAGTTCAGAACAGTTTGTTTAATTGGCCGCAAGTTTTTTCTGTGGCTGATAGCCAATGAGTGCAGCGTGTTGTCTGCTGGCTTATATCCTTTGGAGTCCGCACCTTACCCATTACAACTGTATGTGGCAAAGAAAAATTGCGTGCAGCTCGATCAAAAATAAAAGTTGAAGGAACCATGCCCTTCCTACTAACAGTTATACTTCACTGTCGTTTATTTGCTAATGAGAGTTTTTGTTTTCGTATGCCCTACTGCTAGGCGCTGCGATTGACCTTTCTGCAAACAAATAAATTCATGCGCTAGATGATACTATCGCTGAATGCGGTCCAGATAAGTTGTTTGTTTATTTGGCTGCTCATTTTCGCTGTGGCCGATAGCTAGCGAGTGCAGTGTGTTGTCTACTTGCTTAGTTCTTTGGAGTCCGTACCTGATACATCCGTATTTATTTGCCAGAGAAATAATTAGACGTGGTCATCGTGGCTGAGCGGTAAGAGAGCTCAACCTGGTCGCTGGAGGTTTGAGAATCTGGTCAAACTCCTAGAAAGGGGACCTTGGCAAAGTAGCATGAGAGGCTACCATGCTTCTTCAACGGCTATGGAACTATTCTGGTCAATTCTGGACAATCTTTCGGGCCCTACAATGATCGGAGGTTTCCCGGGTCAAATCCCAGGGTTGGCTCCTCCTCCGGCTTCTAAATTGAGCCGGTTCAGCCACACGAGCATTAAATTGCTTCTGCTGACGTAAGGCTCAAAGAAATAAATTTTTTTTAAAACGTTTGCCCGAATGAAAGGTGGAAGTAACTATGCGTACTCCATGGATCCGTTCAGTGTTGTCTATCCTTTGTTTGTGAGAATAGTTTTTTTTTTATTCATGTATCCTTTCTGCATGGCGCTATTGGACTGTATTTTTTGTAAAGAAATAACAAGCTCAGGAACACCACTAGGGCGTCATCAATTACACTGTCGACCAAATGGAGCGAAGCGATTGCAAACAACCCGTTTGGCATTGGAGACAGCATCGTAGTTCATCTTGTTTCTTTGTCCATTGGCTTGCGTAGCGCGTGGCTGACTATCGTTGATGACGGTTGCGACTAAGGCTGCGTTTACAATATAAAAGCTTGTGCGTGAGCGTGGCGCTCGACGATCGACGCGTACGTCAGTTCATGAGCAAAGCAGTGCGCGCGGACAATCGTCTTGGCCCGCTCGTGGTATCGTCACGCTAAACAAACGCTCTTTCATTTACAAATCAAACGCGTGAGCAGGTGCGTGAGCTTGATAATGCTGGCCGATACTCCGCTCCAACTATGCTGTTTCACAACTTTTCCCTTCTAGAGCACCAAGATTCGATGCCATACGGGTCAAGGTCACTGTAATTAAGATATCTGGCCGTTTATTTTGAGCTTTCAACCTTTTAGCACACACCACGTTTTCCTTATGGAATCCGTTGATGCTGCCATTTTTTTTATCCCAGCATGCAACAACTAAGCGTGCGAGCGTCGCTTGGCTCTCACCGATCTAGGTCCAGTAGATATTTGCGTGACGCTTGAAAATAGCAGAACGCGCGCGTTGGCGCACCTGCTCTACAATTGTAAATGTGTAAGGGTTGCTATGGAAGTGGACGATTATTCTCAAGGCACAATGCTCAATCCTAATTCACTTCTTACTGCACAGCTAGGGGACTGTACACAATAGCATTACATATTAGGCTGATAGCAGAATTTGGCCTTCTGCTTACACCTACGTAGGCTCCTGGAGATCCAACCTTTCAGTCAGAGCTCCCACACCAACTGGTGAGCGGCCGAGCTCTCGTTTATTATATAGCAGCTCGAGCTCTAGCCTCGAAACCAGTGGATTATGGCAAAACCAGT
>JAHWFP010192235.1:15677-31180 GCA_023313725.1 Lithobius niger | reverse complement strand
AACGTCCAGATAAGGAGTTCTCATCTAATGCTATTATTTTTGTTACAAAAAAAAACTGAAAGTTTCGTTGCTGTACAGCTTCCCGTCCTCTTCGTTGTTTTTCATCAGGCTTTTACACTTATTAAATCTACGAACACCTTACTTTGCAGTAAATCCAGGGGAGGGGGGGGGAGAAGGGGATCGTACAGCACTGAGAGTATGTAAGGTTGATTACTTTAAATTTATTTGCTCTTTTTTTTCTGCATCAACCGACGATAAAATAACACGAAAATGTCACACCGCAATTTCATGTAGCTAGCTTTTGTTTTAAGATTTGCTGCATAATTTGTGTTATATGCTGGATGGATTTACTGCCAATTCAGTTTGTTTTTTTAGAACAATCAAGTTTTTTAAAAAGGACAAAAAGTACCCCCTCCCTTCCTTCACGCACACCAGCGATATTTAACGCTAAACAAACGCCGACGTAATTCCTAGTTTCCCTCGCCGCCGTCCATATTTTTCCCCCCTGTAGTCATAAACTGAACCTTGACCGACGAAATCACGCCTTTACATGAAGTCGAAATTTCCGCTCTTCTAACTTCTTTCTTGAATTTCTACCGGAAGGCATACACAGATATTAAAGAAAGTGTATGCAGGGCATATATATATATATATGAATTAACACGCCGTACGTTTTAATGTTGTAGATAGATACCGTACGAGATACGACCTATTCTCATCGGCTGTCACTACTACTGAGCACTGACTTCTTCCTTCTACTTACAGTTGCGCTTTTCAAATCGTGTTTTCACACCAAAAATTGTTCATCCATTCGACATATCTTTGCTAGATATTCTTCTTCCATCCTTCTCTCCTCTATCTCAATTCCCACAAAAAATAGGTATGTAGATTGTTCCAACCACTCCCCCCTCCCACGTGATTACTTGGTATTGCGACGCACCTGCACGCTCATCATAGTAGAATTTCATAAAATTTCATAAAATGAACGCTGTAAATAATTCAAGTTTTCTATAATGCAAGTTAATATTATGATAAAATTTTGTTTTAATTAATATAAATAGTCTGAGCGATGACGTCACAAAACCGAACGATCCCGATGTTTATCGAGCATTTTCCGAGTAGCCTCTAACGGGCCCCTGACCCACATTTCCCCAAGTTGAAAAAAAACATCGTCACTGCCATTTTTCGCTAAAACTTGTAAAGAGCACACTGTAACTCTGACCTCGTAATACTCTGTGTACTATGGACGGCGGTTTTGCGTTGAATGACCTCGTTAGAGGTTAGCCAGCTCAAATCGGGAAACTTTATTCTGTAGAGCATAATACCTTTTGTCTTTCTACACTGCTGCAACTCACCCACCCACATAAATTTCGTCGGATCAGAATTGAACAAATTTGTCTGGTTTTTGAGATGTGGCACACCCGATTTGCATTTAGCCATTTTTTGGGCACAACCACATTAAAAAACAGCCGTCGCATTGGTTGTTTTGCCTTGCAGCTCCTTTATTATCAGTCCTACAAAAGGAGTGCACCTGACAAATTAAATAAAAAAAATTTAAGAATTTTTTTTTACCAAATTGAACATTTACTTGTTAAACTGAACTTTCTGTATTTTAATTGAAGAAACTTCTGCACGGTACTTATGTGAAATTGCCTTTTTCTACAAAAAGACTAATAAAAAATACTGCACTGCTAACAGAGGCGGTGCATGGGACTTAGTTTATGCGTTCGTACAGTGCTTGATGTATGTGAATTTAACACAAATTTCAATTACAGACTGTTTCTACACCATACTTAATTATAGCAATGCAGTGTAATTAGACTTCTGAGCGATAATAATGTTCTGTTTCCCACAAGGATAATTAAAAGAACTTTACAGCTATTAGAGGTGGAACTAGACCATTAGTTTTGCTATAACACTGTACGTCATGTATAAATATATCGCGAATTTCAATGTCGGAAAACTCCTACACAATCCTTAATGAAGATAAATCAGTGTAATGAGGCTAGCCTTAAAGGTTCCGTTTGCTTTTCCTACAAGCTCAATAAAGCAATTTTCTGCAATTATGAGTAGAGGGAGAGGGGGGTGGAATTGAGACTTAATGGCGCGTTAACAGTCAACTTATTAGCGCCAGTCTCAGTCACAGTGCATTGGTCCGGGTTGCCACTGCACCATACATTACGGGTAGAGCTATGGCTGTTTGTCTGTGCTTGAGTACCATACGTGATGTATGAATATCATGATGTGTGTGAATGTCGTGAATTTAAGCTTTGTGCAACTCCTATAGCCATAAGATCTTTGTAATTAGGGTCGTCTGAAAGGTAATAATGTTTTTTTTTTTTCCAAAGTCGTAATGAAAACACTTTTAATGCTCAAGTGATGCAATTGATCAAGAACTGTAACTTCTTCGGACATTCCTTCACCATTCATAATTAAGAAAAATCAGTGTAAAAAGCTCACCCTAAAGGTTCTGATACTCTTTTTCTTACAAGTCCAATATAAATAATATTTTGTGATTACGCAGTTCTATAGTTGCTTATCTATTCTTTACACTTGATGTGCGCTACGAATTTCTCACAAATCTTAGCTCTGTTGCACAATTCTTTTACTTTCCCTACAGAGATGTCGTCCTGTGACGTCATTTTGGCTACAAGAGATATAGCTGCAAGGGGCACTAGACTGAAATGGAGGGATAAACAACGGCGCTTCTAGTCAAGGCAGTGTTTTGAGAGCGGATTCCATAGGCTTAAAAAACGTTGTTTTCTCCGAAACCTTTATGCAGCTAGGTTGTAATTGGAAAATAAAGATTCCACTTGCTTAAAAATGTCAGCTACTGCCAACAAATCGACAAAAATCGCGCATTATAGGTCTAAGAAATCCTCTCTTAACAGCATTGTGTTCAGTAAGACGCTCTTCTTTTCCCCCTCCAATGACCCTTGCAGCTATCCCAGTTACTGGCTCCAGCACAGAGTTATATACAATAATACAACGTTGTGTCACTGCCCTATAGAGATGTCGTCAGAAAGTAATTGATGTGCGTTTTCCAGCATGCACGTTAAAAAATTTCACTGCAATCAGGACGCTATTACTTTTATCTATGAGCTATAGAACCATAGCATACTGTGCAAATTTACTACGAATTTCGACTTCACACTGTTCCTGCACCATCCTTAATTAATATAAATAAATATGGTTAGGCTCGTATGAAAAGGTGGTGTTGTGGTTTTTGTAACAAGGCTAACAAACACCCTTTGCTGTAATTAAGGGTGGAGCTGCGACTAATTCATCACGACGCTTTAGACATACGGCCTTAAACCCGTTAACTTAATAGCAGTTGTACTTTCCTGGGCATGGACACACCTAAGCCCTGCGTGGGCACCAATGGTAAATAACAAACACGGACTACCAGTGTGTAGGCTACAGCTGAGAACCCAACTTAGTAGGGTTAACATAATGATGCTAAATGGATGGCGGCCATTGTGGAGCCACAAATAACGAATCCACAGCAGTTAAAATCCAAAATATCAGTTTAGCGAGTAAAGTTTCAGTTTCGTGAAAAAAGTTATAGAGATCATAAGTAAAACCCAGGTGGGAAACTGGAGATCCCTCAATACACAATCATAAAACTTTTTAATTTGTGTTTGTTCAGTCGGCGTCGTCATCAGAAGTACAGTTGCAACACAGAGGTCAGTCTCTCTTTCGGCCACGATAGCCCAGAAAAGGGTTGTCTGTGGACAAATAGTCTGGATTGTCCTATCCAAACGATCTGGTCTCCGTGTTACTGTAATTCGGACGAAGATGCAGACTGTGCAGAAGAAAATTAAGGAGATTTATGATATGTACTGCACGATCTCCAGCTGTCCCTCTGTTTTTATATAGACAATCTGTCCTCATTCCCATCGACGGTTATACAGATAATTTTGTCAAAGAAAGGTTCGGTCGCGTGCATTTTTTTTTTGCATGATTCATAATAAACGAGTTACAACGAAAAACGCAATTGTATTTTTTTTATCAAAGTGGTGAATATTTTTATAATATGGCGACCGTAGTATAAATTGTATTAATATTAGTAAAGTCAGTGGATATATAGTTTTCCCATTCGCCAAATTTCGTTTCTTTTTAAATTTATTTCCATTATTTCACCCTTTTATGGCGTAGTTAGCCAGGACAGCGGTATTAGCTGTTGAGGAAGTGATAGGTTTTAAATCGACCTTCTTCAGCGGGATGGGGAGTGCTGCTTTCAAGCATCCGTCATTCGGTAGTTCTCGGTTGGTAATAAAGGTAGCAACTTGAATTCCTCACACAAATTTATGAGAAAAACATAACCAAGCAAGGGAAACCGTGTGGCCGAGCGGTAGGACTTTGGCCTTTGGTCTCAAAGGTCGTGGGTTCAATTCCGTGCTCAGGCAGTCTGACATTTAAGTCCAAAAGGCAACGTTAGTAGGTTTGCATCTGTATTTATTTAAGGGAAACGTGTTTTACCAGGAACGTATAAAATGCACACACGTCCTGACGTCGGAGTGTCCAATGCCCATGCAGTACCTATCGTTTCATATTCCATCCCTTCTCACAAGGTCGTCTGGGATAGAAGAAGTGGATTTCGTTTTCCAGCAAGGTGATTCAACAGCACCACAATCATATTACCATAGCAATGCTAAGAGGCAACAATTTTCCGGCACGCGCATGCACAAGTTGTTTCATTTCCAAGGCAAGTTGAGTATTCAACAGCGCCAGAAACTTATTTTTACCAATGCACCTCTAAAGGGGCAAACATTTTCCAGCTCGTGCGTGAACTGGCATTGAGCCAGCCAGTAGGAGAGATACAAGATTTCTACCGCAGTCTGCCTTACTTTGAAGCAACCATCTCTTTCCTAGCATCACGATCGTTGAACGCTTGTTGCATGTGCAGTTGCCACATGACTGACTAATCGTAGACCGGGTGATACATTTCGCACCTATCCATCAGGTTAAAACCTATACAGAGTGTTTTTAATTGGGTTATCCTAGAAAATAATTACGACCAGTAGTTCAACAAAGAGTTGCATGTGGTCGCGACCCAGAACAGTGGCGTACACGGAAGGGTGGGGATGGGGGAGGGGGAGAGCAAGGGTGCATTGCCCCTGTCCTTTTTCGCATTTTGGGGAAGAAAATGCCGTATTTTATTTTTCCGAACTGATACATGCTGGTGCTGCAGCCAAATGAACGGCCTAGGTACCCAAGAAGGGCAAAAAAAAAAGGCCAGAAAAGGGTCTGAACACGGCATTAAAAGGAAAAAAGAGGGGTAGAAAAGAGCCTGACGAGTAACAAATTTTTACTAGAACTTGTCCCTGCCCTCTCAGAGGTCTGTGCACGCTACTGACTCAGAACGAGAGACGGCACTTGAAGCAGTAAAATTATCATGGGCAGTCCGTTGAACCCAATGGGCACTCCTTTAAGCCGCTCCTGATACTAACTGAAGGCAACAGACGAAGAACTGTGCAAATAAATTAATTTCTTCCGATCCCAGCATCGATTTAAAATTCCCATTTATTTTAAACCTTTATGCAATGCAAATATTGAAAACCTGATAAAATGTACAGTTTGGCCCCCTATACTATAAACATTCTCCAAACCACGAAAAAATTGTTTGAAAGGATGGGTTAGTCCATTACACCAGCTCACGGAATATCATTTTCAAGTGTACAATGCAGAAAATTTTGTTAGAGATTATCTTATGCATACCAGAAGTACGGATGCTCAAAATCTGGACTTTCTAAAGTGGTGTAATATCTGGAAATGTATATAGTTACCAGTTCTCTCTATTCTGCAAGTGGTTATCCTGTACTCCCCCTTCTTTTTGGTTCCACAGTATCCACGCTATTTAAAATCCATACATTCTTCATTGTTCTTCCTCACCCTCCTCCCTCCCAAATCCGCTCTATAAACCGATGGTGACCCTTCAATATCCCCGCTCATGATTTTACTTGCTCATATACAAAATTTGAAAGTACAGAGCCAAAGAAATAAAGCGAAAAGTCTTTATTCAAAATGAAAAAAGCCATTTCTAATTTGTGCTGTTTTAAACATCATTTTCCCGTCGTCTCTTATAGGCTGAAGTTTCTTTTCACACGACGGAGTACAACTGAGAACCAAAATAGATTCGGAAGAGCATTTATTTGCAGTGAAATAAAGCCATTTAAAATGTGTACCTTTGTTTTATCTATGTTAAACTATAGATCAGCCTTTAAACCCTTTTCTATCATGGTTTTACCTGATGTGTCATTTCACAAAGCGAAAGTGCGTGATACAAAAGACAGAATTTTGTTTGATCATACTCACACAAAAAAGTAATTCCATGCTTTTAAATAAAAATTAAACCACGTCTCAAAATTAGGTTCCCACCATTTCCCCTTTGTAACAAAGTCGTCTAATTTTATCTCACTCTAATGTTTTTTTTTTCTAATGGTTTGCCGACTATGAGAAAACAACAGAAGAATATGCGATGAGAATAGTTAAAAAATTCAAGTGGCCGATAATCGCACCTAAGCAGAACATTTATTCATTAATCGCCTCGGATATGGTATTGGAGGACGTTTTCAAGGAACACACTGTAAAAGAAAACGAGACAAATCCTCTACAACGCACAAGCAAAAACCAATCGTACCCATAAAAACTAATTTTGACAAACAGTCCTTACCAAGAACCACAAAATTCGTGGCTAGTCAAGTGACGCTGTGGTAGCACCAGAGAAAACGACGCCTATTGACTTGACATGCCACGAAGTTTGTGGTTCTTACTAAGGATTGTTTGGCAAAATTATCTTTTATGGGCACGGTTGGTTTTTAAGTGTGTGTGTTTCAGAGGTTTTTGTCCAGTTTTCTTTTACAGTATTTTTTTTTTGAAAAGGCCAGCCAAAACTTTATCTGAGGAGCGAAAAATTGGTGAATAGACGTTCCATACTCGGTGCGATTGTCTGAGCTCAATATATTCGTTCGTTTGAAGATTGGCAGCCCCTATGCATTTTTTAGGGTTTTTTATTTTGGTATTCTGTCACCTTAAGAAGCTGCTACGGGACCGCCTAGTCGTTCATATTTTGTCCTCTGAGAAATCAAAGTCCTCTGAGAAATCAACAACAGGGACAATAAAAAAAACACATGCACTGAGGGACATCCGTACCCTACCCGTCAAGTCTCAGTTAGGCTGGTTAATTTTGTATATATATCTAGGACACAAGTTTTCATCCACATCTCAGCTATCTCACCAGCATCTTAGCCACTCGACCAAGTGGTCATCAGTGGCAAAGATCACTCTTTCTGGTCGGTGACTGGAAAGGGGAACCTGGCAAAGTTTGTGCTAGTCACTTCTAGTAATCGTAAGAATATCAGGCTCCTTCAGCAGCGACACTGTTAAAGTTTTTCCTAAAGTTACCATACAAAGGAAGTGGTAATTTCCATTTCTTTTCATCATTATCTTTTGCATGCATGGCACAGTCTAATGAATATGTTAGCATGAGTTTCATGTGTAATTGTAGAAAGCATACGACGCCTTAGTGCACAAAGCCGAATCTTCATCCAGATCAATTTTCGACTTGAATGCGTGCACTTTTACGGTTAAAAGAACTGGAAAAATAAACTACCAGTCTTTGTATCGTAATTTTACGGAATTTTTTTAAGTGCATGAGATATATATTATCCCTTATTCTGAACCTATCTCGATCCCCTGCATTGATTGTAGGTCCTGGTTCGAATCTATGTGTTCCATACCCCCCTACCCCTTTCCAAGACTTATTTCTCCGTCTAAAACGTCTAGTATTATTTTGTTTTAAATTACGTTTAAGGCTCCGAGAAATTGATAAAAAAAATAACACTGGCCGGCACCAATCTACGATGAAACAATCAGCACATTCAAATTCTTTATAAAGTTTTTCTAATACCAAAGCCTTCGACATTTTGGAGAGCGTAGACGTCGAAATCCCTATTTTGTGAAACAACAGTTTCAATTCAAGGAAAATGGCATTCCGCTTTTCATTTCACTCGAGAACCCTCTTTAAGTCTGAATTCTGTCGGGCAAGGATGGAGAAGGACGAACTAGCGGAGCGTGGAATACTTGGACTAGACAGGCTGTCGTCGTCGGCTCGGGTCATCAGAGCGGCGCGTGGAATGCTCCACCAACGGCGTCCTCTCTCTCCCTCTCCCGCCTGCCTGGCTCTTCATGTGCAGTGACCTCTCCCGCTGTCGAGAAGACCAATACCGAATCCGGTTGTCACAACTGGTTACAAGTTCCACGGCCGGCGGCGTTCGTGTCGCAGAGCCGATGTTGTTGGTATATAGTGTTTCGGGAAAAGTGGGAAAAAAAAGAAAAGATGGACGGAAAACATTCAGGACTGATTTGCATCGTTTTGCGCACGAATGTGTGAATGTAGATCGTTAGTTAGTGAGACTCACAACCAGATATCGTTTTCCCTTCACAATTTTCTCTTTGGTCGCAACGTGAGTCATGTATTCCGCCGGTAGGGAGCAAAAGAAGAAAATGACCACTTCTGATGACCATACAGGAATATGTGATGATCGTCTTCTCTCAATCATGTTCTAATAGAACCTTTGCCACTCTATACGCATAGGGTCCACTGTAGCAAAATTCTGTCTCTGGATATAGAAATAGGTGGTTAGATCAAATAAGCATGGACGGAACTGATTAATTCTTGGACCAGCCTACTCCCTCCACCAGGGAAAACGTCTGAAAGGAAACTGAAGTTTTTTAAAAACAGCAGTATGTTCGCAAGAGAGATTTCACGCGAGGCTTCGCAAGGAGAATTTCATGTCCAATTGAATCATTAGTTAACCTCTTTTGAGAAAATTGCTTACTTGTGACCTAAAGAAACTCTAATTATTTCCTCTACCCGTGGAGGAAACGTCAAAAAGGCGACTTTGAAATTTTTTAAGACACCTTCGAAAAGGTTGAAAAGCTTTTATACCTACTAACTAGTGAGAGTCCTCAAGCTTTAGAGAACATCTCCCACGTTCGTTCTTATTTCGACATACCACTACCCTGTAAGTGCGAAATATATTTTTTAAAGAAATTAAATAAGGCATAACAGTTTTTTTTTACTTAAATTCCCAATAAAATGTCCAGGGCGACTCCAATAAAATGTTATTCTTAAGCGACCTACGTCTATTGGGACTGTAACAACTTGTCACAAACCTACTAGGGATAATAAAATGCTCGATCTAGTTTTTACAAATGAAGAAAAACTGGTTTACGATGTTTACATAAATCTAAACCTTGGCCTGAGTTAGGCGGTTAGTCAGGGGTGGACTGGAATTTAAATCAGGGTGGCAGTCGCTACCTGGCCGGTGGCCTCTGGTGGCCTGGCCTTTTGCCTGCTGAGTGCCTGTCCGCTCCGTGGCATCACAGAAGACAAAACGGGCCTGTCCCCATGTTATTGCCACCTGGCCTGGTCTATAGCCAGTGCGCCTCAGCGATTAGTTTCAAACTGAACCTGAAAAAGTGAGATTAAAAAAATAATAATACCAGCGTCAAAAGAATAAACTTTAAAATGGAAATATCACGGAGAGTTTGGAGGACAATGATTGGGAATATACCTGACGTAGAAACAGTTTGGAAGTCTTTCTTAGTATTCAAAATTACAAAATAAACCACTGCAGTGAAGTGATACACACCAAACTAGGTTCCAAGAAGAATTATCCGAATGAGATTAGCAAATTCAGTAGGAAAAAAACTTTATGCAGAGAGAACCCATAAATTAAATAGTTTAGCTGCCGAACTTAGTAAGTTCAGCACTAGCAGCAAAAATTATTCGGCAGCTCTAATTTTATATCAGAAGATGGCAGCAAAAATCCGTTATTTCTACCATGTTGTTCATAATAATTAAATAAACTGATAACACACGATGAAAGGGGTAAAGAGATGGGGCACTTTTTTTTCAAGGCCAGTCAGCAATTAACCCTGTAACAGGTGTTACGTGTAAGGCAATGCCTGTTACGAATCAAACATTTCACGGTACATCTGGCTATTACGTGAGCTGCTACACATGCCTTAGGCCTTAGGTCGTGTCAGTATGGCACAGCGGTAGGACCTCGGCCTTTGACTTCGAAAGTCATGGGTTCGATTCCCCACTCAGGCAGTCTGACATATCAGTCCAAAAGGCAACGTAAATAGGTTTGCATCCGTATTTATTTAACCCATCTTGAGCCATTGGCTTTTCCGTCCTTTATAACCAGAAAATATGCAAATTGGTGTGCGAAGCTGGTTTGTCCAATGACATAGTCTGTTTTTGCCCGAATGTTCAGTGGAATAGACGAGAAAACTAAGGGTGGTACTGTATCATTAATAAACATTAATTGGCTTGACACCCATTCGTAGCTTTAATTGATACCAAAGCCAGTTCCACGATCATTTCCAGTGCTACAGTGCGGGCTTTCCAGGCAAAGGGCATGGAGGGGAACAGTCATTGTTGTGTTACATTTATTTTGGAGGATGGAAATGTTCAAGGTGACGAATAAAGGAGAGCACCGATCAGGTGGCCCGGTGGTTACAATTATTTCTTGTCCATAAGATTGCAGGTGATAGCATATTCTAGTCATGGCTTTCGTGGGTCGGACTGGCCTCTCACCGAACGTAAAAAAGGTGGCTGGTGTGTTGGTTTAGAGGAACAAGAACCGATTCCTTTTGCAAAAGTTGGACAGATGAAAACTCAACTCGCACGACTGCATGTAGAGTTGGAGAGTGAGTAGCATGTTAAGGACGATACTATATGTTGCTAGAGGAAATCCAGCAAGCACGTTGTTCAAATGCACAATGCGAGTAGCTGAAAAGGTGTCTAAGTAAATGAAAAACCTTTTTGACATTTTATTGAGGCAGTACACATCTCTACCAGTACAAGATAGAGGTTTAGCCAGGCACACTCCCAGTACGTTTGGCCCATCGACCTGTCAAGGAAACCAAATCAATCATTAAAGCCCAGATGCTTTAATGAATCAGTCATGCTGTCTTAGAGAAAAAACACAGTGTTTTGAAGCTTGAAATGGGTGCCGTGCGGTTTACAGTTCAAAGGTCAGGCCTGACATTGAAAATGCACCATTACTCCTAGAAACTGACCATTCTGTCCTCTTGTACTTGAAGTCCTTCAAACAGTCTTCAGGATGACTGGCCAGATAGTTTCTTGAACTTCAGGGATTTTGAGATCAGTTACAACAAGGGCTCTTTGAACCTAGTGGCAGATGCAATCTCCATGATGCATGACAAAGATGAAGATAAAAGTCCCGTACTGAAAGCTGATTGTAAGGTGGAACGAGTAAAGGTAATAGAGAATGCCACTGAATTTCCAAGCATCTATTTCAAAATGCCACTGCTGCAGTCCATTCATCGCCACTAGCAGCCATTTTGGAGAATTTGAAAATCTCAAAAGGATGCAGGAACTGGTGGGATGGACTGACATGATGGGATGGGGGGGGGGGGGAATAAGACTTAATGGTGCGTCGACAGCAAGGTCATTATCCGACCTCAGTCACAGTGCATATGAAGGACATTATAGAGTTCGTATGCAGTTGCGTGAATTGTCAGACTTGCAAAACTGTGCCTTCAAACCCTGCTGGGGTTTTGGCCGTAATAGATCTTCCCAGTGTTCCTTGAAAGCAAGTATCTGTGGATCTCATTGGGCCTTTACCAGTAACCAGACGAGCCAGAAAATGGATATGCATAGTCCTGTATGAGTTCAGTTCCTTGTCAGAACTGTATGCTCTCCAGACAGCCAAAGCAAAACAAGTTACCACGTGTGTCAAGGATGTGGGCTTCAAATGGGGATTTTTGAATGCAAATTTTCTGACAACGGGCTAGCTTTGTGGCTAATATTTGGCATAGTTTGTAGGCCTCATGGGGCATTAAAACCCACTATTATGCAACTCCTTACGCTGCCAAGGCTGATGTAGTCGAGAGACAAACCAAGGTCATAACATTTAATATGTTGCTTCAGAGCTTCTCAGTACGATTCAGTTCTGAGTCCAAATCAGTAAATTCACCCCATGAGAGTTGAACATCAGATGAATCTCAATTGAGCTCTCCCAGTTAACAACTGGGCTGCTTCCCACCAAAAACGAGACATGGACGAGGTTTAAATGAATATCGTACAGCATTTTTCGGAGATGTACAAGCTGGCTATGCAGGTAATGAAGAACGCATCTATGGCAAAGAAAAAGGTCTAACATGAAAGACGGCATAAACCGCTAACACAAAAGGTGAGTGATTATATGGTCTGCAGTACACACACACTCAGCAATGAGGCACGAGGGATAGCAACCCGCCTTGCACCAGAATTTGTTGGGCCATTTGGATTTTCGGCTCAAAAATCCAAAAACGCATCCAAGTTGTGACAATGAAACAGGGAAGGAAACTGGCCCATTTAATACTGTCGAAATGAAATCTTCATTGAAAGGTTATTCCTAACAAACAGGACAAGACACCAAGGCAAATCAGCAAATGAACAACATAGGTAGCGATATCCCCACACTTAATTAGGCTTTAAGCCCTAAAACCAAGAAAATCGCAAGAGTTTATTTTCGAGTTGTGTGCAAAATATTGATTTCTATTATAATTGTAAAATTAAAAATGGGTACTCAATCAAAATTTATTGAATGCTAGTCATGTATAACGGTAGTCATGTGTAAATACAGAAATGCATTTCCTTTCACTACAGCAGTTTTAGCCAAAAACTGCTGTAGTGGAATGAAATGCATTTCTGTATTTACACATGACTAGTGTTCAATAAATTTTGATTGAGTACCCATTTTTTAGCCAAAAAGAGCATGGGGAGGCAATGGCTACCTTCAACTTACACCCATCAAACAGGATAGGGGAGGGGGGACAAGGCTGAGGCTGGGCCCAACTGTCCCCATAAAAAAAATAGAGGAATGACGGTCAATCTCTCCCTATGACTCCACAACCTTTTTCTCCCACATCTTCTCCTAACAATTTGTAACTCTGAAGGTAATAATACTTAGTAAATCAATCATTTTTGTTGCATGCAACAAAACACTCCATGGGTGGATTGAGGCTTAATGGCAGGGTGACAGCTAGGTCATTAGCACCAAACTCAGTCACAGTGCAGTGGTCCAGGTTGCAACTGCACCACACATTACAGAGATTTCAAACAAACCACAAATCTAGATCTGCAATGGACCAGCACATTCCAGTTGAAGAAAATGGGGTTTACTCTGGTGGAGTAAAACACTTGGTTTGACCAATAATTTCTTTACTTTGATGTAAATGTTCCGCGGGGGTGGAAGTTACATTTCCAAGTCTGGAAGCAGAATTCTGTGTACCTGGGGGACAGTAATGCTCTGGCTGCATAAAAACAGCCTAACTGTGTTTGCAGGTCACACCGATGGTAGTAGTCAACAAGAGAGGAGCTCGGAAGAAAAAAAGTTGTGAAATCACCTAGGCAAACCCTAGGAAAGATGGTGAACCGGGACACCCTAGTACGGTGATGATAAAACCAAGATATATGTGCAGACGATTTGCTGGTACCAATGGGAGTTCCAATCAATTTTTCTACTGCTGAGCACGCAGTGAGAGCATAACCGACATCATGGCCACTACCAAGGGACAAACAACGGGTGGAACTGCGACACCGGTAGCAAGTCAAGGTTCAATCGTTGTCTTTTAGCATTGTTGGATGGTGGGGGGGGGGGGGATTGAAGCTTAACGGTGTGTCCACATATTTGCTGAAAGTAAGGCCAGACAGGAAAGTGATGAGGAACTTAGTGGTGTGTGAGTTAGTTTAGGGTTTTAGTGAGATACTACATGGTGACAAACACTTGCATTCAGTGGGATAAAAAAAAAAGATTAGGAGGTGATTAAAATTCATAACTGTTATGTTTAGCTTAGCTTTTAATTCCTGGGACACAGTAAGGGTCCAGATGGTGGAGTTATCTCATGAGATTTCTAAAAACAAATTAGGCTTGTCAAAAAACTCTGTATAGATTTTAGGAATTATGAATAAATGTTACAAAGATATTTTTTTGAAAACTTATTGCAGACTAAGGGTTTTCAGATTATCATAAGGTAGGTCTTCCTTCGCCTAGCCAAAAACTTAGAGGATGGGAGATGTAACGGCTGTTATATGTAATCTAATGCACATCACGAAGCCAACACTTCGCGGTGCACCTTAACATTACATGAGGTGCTACATGCCCGTTCAATAACTTCCAGCACAGTTATTGGCTGAGTGCCAGCAGCCATGCAGTCAGCGAGTCCACCTGTTAAACCAGACGGAACTGCTTTATGCACACGACTCCATTACATGACGTAATTCCTTGGTAGGAGTCTATTGTTCAGACAAGTTTAAAAGCTGCGAATCTAGACTGGCTGTTCAGTTGGTGTTTGGGGTTTCATCCTACCAAGTCAAAACCTCTAGTACTACTAGGGTCGTTACAAGATAATAGCTTTGTGGCCGACCGCTAATATGTGACACTCTGCTAGGCCCCCTAGCTATGCAGTTAGGAATAAATTGGAATTGAGTCTGAACTTGAGACCAGTTTTATTTCCTGCGTACTTAAACCATATGTCTTTTGCTTTATTTATTGTACCTTAAATGTGCACTTCCTCCCTGAACTGTCTTGAACCAAAGCCTTGGTGGCGTGTCTGAACTCTACAAGGCCAACTACTTTTTACTTCCACCACCAGATGGGGTTACTGTCTTTCTCCTTCTAATGCCAAGATAATAAATAAACAAGTGAAAAACGGTGGAGGATTATTTAAAATGGTCAATAGAACCTTCAAATTTGACAGAAGAGTTATTTAAAAAAAAATTCTTTATCCTTTTAATACTTTTCAATACATCTGTGCCTTGCTTCGTTACGCGACAGTCACCAATTTAAAAAAAAAACACCTTAAATAGTAGGCGATAAGCAGATTTTCATGTTTTGATATCCGAGATTCCATGAACGGTGAATCGAACGTTCCAGTTTCGTCGGTATAGCATTTTTGTAACTTTTTCTTTCATTCTTTTTTTCATTTATGTTTCTAGTCTGCCTGTAGTCTGAGCTTGGCCACATCACGCATGAAAGAAGAGTAAAATGATGTAGAAACCTGGTGGCAGGGCAGTTTTTCACAATTTCATAAGTTGGGGAAAGCTGACCGTGCAAAAATTATAAAAAACTCACTTCGAACCGTTGATTTTGCAGTAAAAAATACGAGCATAATTCAAAAATAATGAGATGAGGCTTAATAGCGCGTCGACAGCTTGGTCATTAGCGCCAACCTCAGTCACAGTGCAGTGGTCCGGGTTGCCACTGCACCACACATTACAGAGATATTATTCAAACCCCTAATCTAAACTTGTCATACATCTGTAACTCCTGCAAAAATTGAAAAACACCGGACAGGAGGACAGACTGAACCATGAAACCATGAAATAAACCATGAAATGAGCCCAAAGAATGTATGTTATGTCGTGGTTGGTGCCTTAATATCCCGCTTTAATGTGAAGTGATCGTCACGGCATCCTA
>JAHWFP010192235.1:454-15277 GCA_023313725.1 Lithobius niger | reverse complement strand
TGCCTTAATATCCCGCTTTAATGTGAAGTGATCGTCACGGCATCCTACGAAATATTTTGAGATAAGATGGTCGCCCTATAATTTTCTATGGAGAATATCTGGCATATTCATGTTCCTATTTCTCCGAAACGGTAGTAGATTGAACTTTGAAATTTTTTGTAGTGTTGGCAGACGTCTTTCTAAAGATGTTCAACTAGAATTACACATTTCTGGTGAATAGTTTTTTAGAAATAAAATAATAAACTTCGATAAAAATTTTATTAATGTCGCATTACTAGTACCATAGTCACCAAAACCAGCAAATTAGTCTAAACATCATAAACTAGTAGTGTCTGTTCATAATTAACGTATGAACACCCTACAAAAAATCATACCACTCTGATCAATAGTTTTGCAGGAAAAGGAACATAAACTTGACAAAAATATGATTTTCGGTAAACCGCGATAGCACTTCGGCGCAACGCGTACAACATTATTAAAGGAATCGAATTGCCTTAAAACTACCTTATTGGTAATTTAAATGTAAAAATTTACAGTTTTAATTTTAATTTTTATACTGTGGGCCCTAATATATTTAAACAATAAAAAAAATTGAAAATTTTGCTACACCTCCGCCGCCATCTTACCTTAATGTGAAGTGATCGTCATGGTATCCCATGAAATATTTTGCGTTTCAAGCGCTTTTCCATCACATAGAGCGTTGGTTCCCATGAAACCTGGTGTAAATAATTTAAATAATAGTGTTGTAAATGGCCTGAACAGGGGCGGAAGGAGGACATGGCATTGCCCCTGTCCTTTTTTGAAAAAAAACATTGGCATTTTTTGCCCTTTTTGAAGAAAAAATATGCCCTAAAGAGGGGAAAAACGAAAACCAGGAAACAAGGGGCCCGAAATGGAAGAAAAGTGAGTGACAAGCCAAAAAAAAAAAGGTCCCCAGAAAAATGAAGCCTCAGCGTGCCCTTTTACTGAAATTTCTCCCTGTCATATCGGATGTCTGTGCACGCTACTGCTGCCCTCCTTGCCCTCCTTCAGTTTTACAAATAATGTCCTATGAGATTTATCTGGGTAATTATGTGAAGGCAAACCAAGCAGTGCTACATAAAAATACAAACAACGTTTCGAAAATTATCAATTTTCGTCTCCAGGTTAGAAATAAAATTAAAGCGTGGCAAAAGCCACTAAGTCAACCTATATTAAAAGCATAAAACAGACATTTAAAACGGATAAAAACCACCAATTTCTCCCCTCAAAAGAGGCAGAAATGGCAGCCGAAAAGCAACGACCCACCTGCTCCGTTGGGATGCCACGTCGCAAGGCAAGGTGCATGCAAATCGGGGTCACGTGTTTTTTATTGCTAACCTGAAGACGAAAATTGATAATTTTCGAACGTTGTTTGTATTTTTATGTAGCACTGCTTGGTTTGCCTTCACATGAATCTATTACCATGCTTTTTACTCCATTTATCTGGGTAATCTATGCGATGTAGCTTCAACACTTCTTTGAAAAGTCCCGGATGTAGACAAAAAAAAAAAACTCCTGCGTATTAGGCCCAAAGTAAATTCTTCCTTCCCCACCAATTGGAATGAAATGGTGCAAAACGGGGGAAAAAACGTTTTCTTATCGTCCTGGCCCGAGGTTCCTGCAACTTTATCCGACATCGTTTTCCGCGAAGTGAATGATGCTGTGAATGTTTTCAGGTTGGCCATTCCTCGTCTGCGAAGGCATTCGCTCTCCACCCTCTAATGTCGACACAAACGTTTACTAAAATTCGCGCGCAAGGCCACACACTCTTTCCTCTTCCTCTTTCCATTCCATGATCTACATTTTAAACAACGCCAATTTAAAAGAAGGAAAAAGTGGGGAGAAAAAAAGAGAAAAAAAAAAGCAAGCGGCGGGTTAAAACCATAGATAAGAAAACAGAAGCGAAAAAAAGAAAAAAGAAAAAAAAGACACATATGGTTCGGTCCGTTAGCAACCAGTGAGGCAGACGTACGGGTGCACTACAAGAACCGTCATGACGGTTGTAATGCTGCTAAGTTCATGGCTGTAGCCTATTTTTACTTATAAAGAAATCAACATATTGGAGTATAACCCGTCTGTTTGTGTTAACTTCTCTTACTTATTAAGTTTAGCGAACTAAATTAAAATTTTTGTGTATTGATTCTGGAGTAAAAACTGACGGCGCTCATTCTTGCATCCTTGCTTTAAAGAAGACCACATTAAAAATGTGCTTCACTTTATGTACGGTTCTACTATCAAATGTATTCTCAAAAAACTACTACTAATACCTATAAACTCTTGCTACTACCCACCAAAGAACTAGAGGTGCCTATGCCACAGTCAATTCATTTTGAAAAATTAAGGCCTAAGTCTTTAGGCTGTATTAAATCAGGGTTGTATTTGTTTTTGGAGTTACTGTGCCTGTCAGTTAAGTGAAATACAGTCTCAAACTTAGTTTTTATTTTCAGCTTGGAAAAATACGCAGTATTTTTGAGTTAGGAGAAGCACGGACACATTTGACACTAAGATTTAAGTACATGCTTGAAAGTAATGTTGGATAACCATGTTCAGAACAGCTGCTTCTCGTCAAAAACTATAGAAAAACTTGTAAACCAAAGTCTCATAGCATAAATGAAGCAACGACGACACCCGGAAGGAAGAACTCCTACAATGAAAACGGGCGAGTGTGTCAATTTTTTGGCTGGAAGTCGAAACTGGTACGTTGTTGCCTTGAAAAGATGTTGAATTTGGCACATTGTTGCCTCGAATAACAATTGGCTTTGCGCGGGCATCGCAGAGGCATGTCTTAAATGACTTCACGCACGAAGGATAGTTATTTTGCACACGGTACGGATTGCGCAAGCCAAAACGATAAATTGAGAGTGAGGAGGAGGGCCTGAATGGCAAATGCCCGTGTGGGGGAGGGGGGCATTGCGTCTTTGACCAATAAGCATATGATTATCCATTAACTGAACAACAACATCCCAAACAACAACCAAGCTCAGTCAACGTTCAGGCAACAGTGATAAATAACGTCACAAGCCAAAGCGATAATCAGGGAGAGGGGCAGTGCGTCTGTGTGGGTAACAGGATAGGAAGGGAGGAAAGGGGAGAGGGGAGGGTGAGGGCAGGGAGATGATGGGATGAAAGGGGTGGGAGAAGATGGGAAGAAAAGGGAAACTTACGGGAAGAAAAATAGCCAGTCGCAGTTAATGTTCACGCAACACCGACCGAAAACTGGGAAACAACCATGGGCGAAACCAAACCACGGGCGAAAGAAAACTCCGGGTGAAGCCGGGTACGATGCTAGTCTATTAATAATACGAAACCTGCTGATATCTTCAGTGTAACTGTTGACTACAGCTGCTGTTCTTGGGTTAGTCATTGCTATCTGAGAATGACTGATCTTATGCTTCAACAAGACCATCGTCACTTGCGGCACCACTTCCTCCTAGCAAAAGAGGTTAAATCTCGTTTATTCATCTTAGTTACGAAAAACATGTTACGATAGATATAAAAACTCTAACAGAGCTCAAGAATGCACTTGAAAACAATCAATTTAAACAATATCATCATAAACGCGTTAACACTCTCCACCATGAACTTAACTTCATTACAACGTAAATTAAAAAATTTTGGTTGTCCCTTCAACAACCAAATGGTAAATTAAAGTTCTAGTTTGGTCAACAGCTGAACTGGCCGTCGAAATTGTTTGCCAGTACCCATCCGCACCATGCAGCTGCGCACTGATCCGTCACGCCCAGGGTAGACGTTTTCAACTTTACAGAATTTCCACTTGTGACGTGGCAGTTTGTCTTCTCGAAGATCACCAAATTCAAACCAGTATTTTTCACTGTATGAAAAGAGCGAAGTTCCAACAAATACTCATTTAGCTATTTTTTCCAGTACTGATCTAGCAGTCGTTCTCTGTACCTCCAACGTCTGGTGACTATTGGCTTTTCAGCAGCTATTGGGGGGCGGGGTGGGGGGGGGGGGGAATCATAAACATCGAGGCGATGTTTATGATCTGATAGTTTTGCTCCTGGATTGGGCATCCATGGAAAAAAGCATCGGTTTCATAACTCGCTTTGGGGAAACCGTCTCCCCCGTTTTTTCTTGGTGTCACCATCCAGCTCTAAATATTCAACCGCGTTACTGTGGGTGTGCTTCATTTGAATAATTTTAGGACGGACTCTTCCAACTGTAACCAACTCGTTATAGATCATTCCACACTCTGACAACCCTGTTAGCAAAAAAGTATTTTTGCAGTCAGCTGAAAAGCGTCTGTAACAAGTTTTAGAGTGTAACACTTGCAAGTTTATCAACACAAGACCTAGAAGATCTGCAGCAGTAAAGATCAACCATCAAAATCAATCAGCAATAAACCTGTTTAAACCAATTATAGCGAGAGTCGATTTGTTTTCTCTTGCGAATACAGCAATCGATATGGCTATTAATTGTCTTAACACGTGAATACAATCCACCCCTCCTAAGAATGCAATCCAAACAAACAAATGATTTCTTGGCCGCGGAACGACGCGTATGCAACCGTAAAACCAGTGGTCGCTTGCCTTGCTAGCTTTTGATCAACTGCGTTGGATGGCATGGCGGCGCACACCTCTCAATTAAAGACGAGCCCACTACGATTTTTCAATCGGTTTCATTTTAAACTGTAAGTTTAATTAGAACACTAGTGAACTGAATCAACATTAAAAATATTCAGCACCGTTTGGCAGTTTTACGATACGGGAAGCCTCCAAACCGTTTAGTCTCGGCGTTTTGAACATTTCATTTGACGTTGTCACAACGCACGACTGATAAGGATAAAATATCTATATAGCAGTCATTGCTCAAAAGTAGTTGAATTTGCGCCCCCCCCCCCTCCCCTCCCCTGACAACAATAAAAATGTCATACAGTAGAAGTTGTTTTAAATATTTCTCCTTCCCCCTCCGAAAAAAAATACTAAGCATTAAAGTTATGAACGACTGTCCAAACAAGTAGCCCAAGTCTACGCTAATTTCGCATGCCGACATGACTATACAAGCTTGTTTCCCAGTTCGTACGAATGAGATCAGTGAAGCCGCGTGCCTACGTCAGTGATCTGAAGAATAATTCCTGGAAGTTGCCAGTCATTGTTTGGTTGATGGTGACATCTGCCGCTGACGAAGGCTACATAGTTCCCAGTAATTGGTCGTGGATGGATGACGTCAGTAGGCCGAAGAAAAACACAACGAACCTCGTACGTTTGCTGCGAACAAAAATCTTTGATTATTTCTAGTGGAAGATTTCCCCATCAGATTCGACCCATTTTCGAATTTAGACCTAGAAATGTGCCGTAGAATCTGTGTGCAAAATTTGACAAAAATCCGATAATTCGTTAAAACGCTATAGAGCGAACACACAGACAGACAGACACCCAGACAAACCTATCGCATAAGAGTTTAATTGACTCTAATAATGAATATGTCAGGTACAAATCAGTATTTAGATGGCGTAATTCAGGCGAATCTAGTTTCATTAATTCTACTCCTGGATACGAAAAAGTGTTTAAACTGCAGTGACTTGGTGAATCGTCGCCCTACATATTCTATTAGGTCTATATCACCGTCCCAATGAGAGGACCAGACGGCGCTTGCATACTCGACAATAGAGCTCACATAGACCTTAAAAGGCCCCGCAAGCGTGTCAACACGACCAGTAGTAAACACTTTTTTAATCCACGCAGAGCGCTGGTTGGCCATGTTTACGATATCGTTACAAATGAGTACTCATTTTCAAATATGTGAGCCAAACGCTAAGATTTTTTAACAGTTTCAGTGTGTGGCAGTACAAAAGCTTGAGAGATTAGCAATCCAATTTAAAATTTTGTTTTCCGATATGTAGGACGCCCGGCACATTTCTTAATAGCAATTACCAGACGGCTGAACAAGTTAAAGAGCTCTGAAATTTCAGAACTTGAGTGGCCGAAATATCAGTTGTTATCAACGAACCTGACCATTAACGAAACCTGTGCAAAATCGAAACTAGTGCCGGGTATAATCTCGGTTCAAGTTTTGTCTCGCCAAAAAACTACTATATCAAGAACACCGTATCTCTGAATTATGGTGGTTTTCCACTGTTGTGTACATTTTTACGGCTTATCTTTGTCAATTCATGTGCTTTTTAGCGCCACAAGTAACCATAAAATGCATCGGCGTACAGTATGATTTTTTTTTGTATGTGGGACAATGCCTTGGGGATTTCGTTACCAGAGCGAAGACGTGAAATAAGTGGTAAAATATGCACACCGTAACGAAACAATATTTATACAAACCAGCAAAAAATAGTTGGACCTGCAAAGAAGTTTTTTTTATTCGTATTTCTTTTTTTTTTTTTGACGAATCATAAATCCGTATGAACCGGTATACCGGTCGGTCGGTGCGTGTTGTTGCATGTTTTTATACCTTAAATACGATTCTTCTCTAGTCGTATATTTTATGTCGCAAACCAAACAGGATTCGCCAGTTCTAGGATTTATATAAAATTGGAATTTTTTCTTCAAATCGTGATAGCGGTGAATATTTGTTTTCTATTCTTCCAGAAGAAAAAAAATGTTTAACGGAATTACGAGGGGCGTAAAGTTTAACGTTATAAGTCAACGACGAAAGGGAAAAATTTCGCAAAAAAAGCAAATTTGACTAGTATATGGACGACTAATTACGTATCCTACGCCATCCCTCACTAGATAAAACGTCAAGTCAATAAGACGTCTTGGTAGTTCGATGCTAACAGCTGGATGTTGGGTTCATTTATTTATCTATTTCTTTTTTCTTTTTTAAAACTTTTCATTAAATTAAATTTTCCAATGAAGTATCCAGAAGTTCCACAACGTATATGTTACATAAATCAAGATATACAACATTTCTAAAACAGAAATTACGATTCTCATACATAACTAAAATTTTACATTAATTTTGCTGTAAAGTAAATTGTATGCTAAAAAAACATTTAGATTGTGAAACTCGCACAATGTCGGCACTTTACGGTGGTCTACTAGCAATCATTTAAAAAAATTTTCTTTTTAATTTGTAACTATTTAAGACAAGTAACCCCTTAGATATTTGGAGTATAATATTTTTTACTCCTAATTCCATAACTATTTTTGATCAGAAGTATTATACTGGATAGTATTTTTACGAAAGTAGTCTTGTTTATGTTTATTCCTAAATTTATTTTCATTTTGAAACAGTATAGTAAGGATAATAATATACTATAATATCATTGATATTCAGTATATAATTTTCTTTCATTAACGTTTTAGTGAATTTTATATGTCGGTTTGAGAAAACAATGTGTTTATTAATTTATTTTGTGTTTCTTCGTGTTGCATATCAAATAGGTATTTGGGCAGAAAGCCATATATGTTTCGATACCAAATTATCTAACGTGGTTGTAATGAGTACATCATATATTTAGTTGCCATACTTTTTTCGCAAGCTTCTGAAAAAACAGTAGAAGTAGCTTTCTTATGGTTTTGATTAATCATAAGTAGGCTATATATACTTAGATACTTTATTGGACAAGTACACTGAGTATACTTCAGTATAGTGCATACATAGGGTGATCAATCTGAAACCCTAGATGACTGGCATTATGCTACTGCAAGTTTCATTATGTTTGAAGTCATTTGTGTGATGAATAGGCCTGCACCAGTATAATTTCGATGATTTTCATAGAGCAAGTCTTTACTTCCACTAGTTTACTTTCATTATTTTGCAGCACTTTATTCAAATTGTCAAAGTTTGTCTGAAGATTACTTTCCATATTTTGCTCACAGAAATGTTATGATTAAAGAAGAAATCTATCGTCAGCAGACAATACTATTTGCAATTTGTCGTTCAATTAACAATATCATTTATAGTTTATAAAGAATAATGGTGCAAGTATAGATTCTTTTGGTATTGTATATTTAGTATACAACATATCACTAAAATGGTTGTTTAACTTTCTACATGTCTTCCTATTTTTTAAATACTTTGTGAAATGTTCGCTGCTTTACTCCTAAGTCCATAATGTCAAGAATTTATAAGGCTGGCGAGGAGAATTTGTAACTCAAAAGAGTTCAACTTGAAACGTGTTATATTCATTCCTATTAGTTCCGTCCGAGTTTTCAGAGGGCGCCACGTGTTCTATCTGGTAATTTTTGTTCATTTTTCAGGCCAAATCTAAAGTAAACTAAATTACAACTAAGCTAAACTAAATAATAATTAAATACAAGCTACTTTCGTTTAGTTTATTTAATTTTTGGCTGAAAACTGACTAGAAATTTCCACATAAAACTCATGGCGCCCTCTATAAACTGAAACGGAACTAATACGAATGTATCTAAGACGCTTCAGAAGGGATCTCTGTCACAAATTCTCCCCAACCCTATAAATTCTTGATAATGTGTATACGTATTATTCAATAATGTGATTATGATCAGTAAAATCGACTGCGTTTTAAAGATCAACATGAACAACTTGCCGTAATTTCCGTATTTTAGTGATTCAGAATGAGTTCATTTAGGCCTATGTGTTTTAACGCATCATTTGATCGTGTTTTTTCTTTTTTTGCTTGCCTAAACCAAATTGCTTATGTGTGAAGATTTCGTTACTATTTTTAAAACTTAAGGAAAACCGTCGAGAAATATTTTTCGATTCCTTTATTGATATTTGCAGTCTATATAATATACTGTTATCAAAGCCTGTAGCTTTATTGGCGGAGCGGAGCGAGCGACCCGAGAGTAGTGCGGCCTATAACAGACGCCAAATTGCAAAGTGATGGTTCGTTGGTTGACTTGCTGGTTGGTTGTAATGAGTGGAGCCCAAACGAAAGGTTGGCTACATCGCTTGAAAGACCCCAAAAGCATTGTTGAGCTCGAATTTATCGTAAATCGAATAATTATTGCGGAAGAAATTGCAATTTTTCGAATATATTGTTCTAACACTCACCATTGTACGTTCAGAATCCTAAACGGTTAAGGAATTCCGAAGACGCTTACACCATGCTGGTGGCAGTGAAGTGTACTTTAAAAAACACGAAGAATTAAAACACAGTTGCTTCCTCATAATTAATAACGTTTTTCGACGTAACTCAATGAAATAATAACATTGATCGTCGCATTTACCACTATACCGGGAGACACACAACCATAAAAACAAGGATTCCGTTAACTACACGCATTAGCTTCATTTGAAAAAGAATGCTAGAAGAATACTCTTCGGCATGGCTACTAAAGCAGCGTTTACACTTGCTCTGGGAATGCCGAATATGAAACCGGAAATCGTTTTCTCACGGCAAGGTGGTAAAAATAAAACGAAAGTACACAGCAGTCGACATGTTTATACCACAGCACATAGGCCTAACAATAACATGCCAGTGTCTAACAATTTAACGTGAATTGTCGATACCGTATTGCATAAATGAATAGGCCTATTCTAGAACTGAATTCTACGTTAGCTGCTACTAACGAAATTATAACGGCAGGAAAAAATAAACCCTAAAAGCTAAAAATTAGGCATAAATGCTAAAACTAGGCCTAAAAGCTATATAATACATTTTTAACCTACAATTGTGATTATTACTACTTTTAGATTATATAATTGCAAGAGCTCTCAGTTCAAGGCGTTTTTTTTTTACATGCTAACTGGAGGTCCAAGTGGACCTACAACTGGCTAAAGTGGATCTCCAGTGAAACCGAAATTTGGCCCACTGGAGGTCCACTGCCCTAAAAAACGAACAAAAATACCCTTTTAATTTGACTAATTATAACGTGTGAACGGTTTTTCCTAAATTACACATTTTTGGGACATGGATAATGGATTCAGATTCAATCCAGTATCCAGTTCACTACAAATATTCGTCATGTGTTTGTATAATCAATTTCGTCCGCTTCAGTTCAGCACACATACAAAAACAGTAAACTACCATTTAGTAATTGCTTTTAATGGAACTGGGACTGTATCACTGGATTCCAAGCATGCTGTTGCAGATATCAGGAAGTCACAAATCAGGAACCACTACTTTACCAACTTTATCGCCATTTTTTTTTTGTTACAAAATCATGATTTGTATTTCCATTACCTTCCCAGTGAATGTTACAATTGCATTACCTTTTTTAACAAGCAAACAACAACAAATAGTTTTACAGAGTTTTATCCCCTCCTCATGATTTGTGGAGGTGGAAGTAAATTTGTTTCTGCTGAGTTTCCTTTCCATTAGCTTCCTTCAGCATTTATAATTTTCAGCTTAAAGTATACATATTTTTTTATTATGCTAATGTCTATAAAACAACGGTGCCCTTTATATGTTAAAGTGGTGCCCTTTTAAAAAAGTGGACCTCCAGTCACATTTTCTAAAAAAAAATGCCCTGTCTCTGTTGCAGTGCGTGGCAGATGCGTGTGACTCGTCATTTTCGTTGGTGGTGAAGTCAAGTTTTACCCACCCAAAACCCAAACTGATTTTGGAAAACTGAGTTAAAGAAGCCGTTGAACTCATTCGCTGCTTCAGCATCAGTATGGAGTAGGTTTCATTAGCAGCCCTGATGCTGTTTGGCGTTTAGAATTGGACTTGCTATCAGAAAGAAGCTCAGTCTCACAACCACGTTTAGAAGCTAAGACACGAGGATGCCTTGGCTCGAGCCACAGCATAGTTATTCTGGTTGTGTAAAGTCGGATTAGCTCTTTAGCCGTCCCGTGCGTGTTTCTTCTTGTTGATATGCTTTTGCTTCAGGAGTGAGTCAAGAAAGCCGAGATTTGAGATTCTGCAGAGAAGAAATGGAACAACAAAATTCCTCACATCATGAGAAACCTATTAAGAATGGACAGTGCAGTCGCAACAGAAATGTCAGAGAATTCGTATCCCCAGTAGCCATACTATTGATAAGTGTAAAATAGAACAAAAGAGAAGAGGTAAGAGTAGTTGAGCCACGGATAGACACAAGGGACAACAAATTAGTGGTCACTTTTTGGTCTCTTTTTTTCCTACTGAGGCAGTGGTTCAATGTTGATAATGTTACGCTCGAATTATGTAAAGACAAGATCCAAGTGGCTGTTTTCTGCTACCCGTGGTCGCATGTAGGGAATGGGACATAGTAATAGAGAGAAAGACTGGACACTAAGTCAAGGAAATCATTGGTAGCTTGGGGCCATGCGATGTGTATACACGTCCCAGTTAATTGTAGAAAAATTAAAATCCCCAAGTAATTTTTAGGTGGTTTAGCAGTAAGGAAAAACTTAAGGAAGCCAAACGACCCAGAATCTTAAAGACACAACAAACTCCGACGGGCGTCATAGTGGAAACTTGGATATCACAGTAAAGTTAATCCCAGTCGTTCACGTGGCAACGAGAAACGACATTGTTCACAGTGAATGAGGAGTAAAGACAAGCAAAGACAATCCACCCTTTCTTCCAGACAATCTGTCGCATCGATACACTGAGAAATCTTGGAGTGGAAAAAAATCCATCTGGAACGAGTCTGTTGCAGTGGATTTCAGTAATAGCAATTAAGCCGGGATCATAATCACAAATGAGAATAGTATTCAGAAATTTTGTTGAAAATGGTGCAGCATTGAGTAGAATGCACTTGATGGGCAAGATTCAGGTGTTAGGCCTTCTGGTCTTCATTTTGAATTTTAGACTTTTCCAGCCTCTCCTCATGAGGCGATACATCAGAAAGAACAGACGAAGTACAGTATTTATCATCGTCATCAAACGTGGAATGAACACCTCATCACTTTTTGAGTTGAAGTTCTAATTCGCGATCCTGTTGCGTTAGTTCCTCAATCTCAGCTGGCAGATCCGATGGTGATGAGCAGATGGGTTTCTTGGTCTTATTTGTAAATGAATCGAGGTTAACGTTGGACGGAACAAAAGTCACACTATAGTTGAATGGGTCTCAGCAGGAATTAATGCTGATCCAGTTGTATCAGCAAACTCCACTATCTTGCTGGGGGGGTGGACCATGATAGCAGGATCGTACCACAATAAATCGTGGGTGTAAGGGTATCCGGAAAAAACTTTCCCGACAAAACGCCCCCCGAAAAAAACCCGCGGGTAAAAACGCTCCCAGGAAAAAAGTTAGGAAAAAACGCCCCAAGGAAAAAAACGCTGTTGTTTTTCTCGGGGGCGTTTTGATGGGCGCGTTTTGTTGGGGACGTTTTTTTTAGAACCGGGTATAAGTATTGGCGCTGGATCCCTGCAGGGGCTTAAGTTTCTAGTCATCCCAACATTCACAGGTGAAACATTGGAGGTAGTGAAAACCCATGCTTGCATTGGAAGTCTAGCTAAGAAAACTACTTTTCAAAAACAGTCATCACATGGAAATATGACACGGGCTAAATCACCTCTTCCCAGCAACTGCGGCATTGTACTTGGTGCAAAGCTGAGCACAAGATATTGGTGGAATGCCAATAATGCGTCGAACAGTTTTGGATATTTGGTCACATGAGGTGAGACGTTCTGGGTGCTACGGAAAACGTTTTTGCTTTGAAAACTTAGCTAACTAAATTCACTGCCTCCAACTCTTCTTTTATTACCATAAGTAGGTTTTAGGTCGAAAAATTGCCAGAAATAGTATTGGTGACAGGAAATTAAAGTATTGATAACTTTAGTAAAACTACGAGTAGTTTGCTGCTTAGTCATGTTTAAAACACAGGGTTGATCTTTATTGGGTGTCTGGGTCCGGTGACCAAGAAGTGGTGCACCGTTCCCAGAAGCGCATACAAGAATCGTATCAGCGTCACTTTCTGATTTGTTTTCAGTTGCTGGAGACTGAATGAAATGAGCGGTTTTGTTTCTGCTTTGCAAAATAGTGCTGTTAGTCGTCTGAAGGTGATAACGGCAATAAACACAATAGATGGTGACAATCGACAAAAACGTGACGGACCGTAAGTGGCCGGCGACACGAATGACATTCAGGAGGGATAATCCCCCTCAAAAGGAAGCAATGAGTACGGTTGGTGTGTCAATACGTCAACGGACTAACACCACTTCTTCCCAGCAACTGCGCCATCAATCCGAGTGCCATTTCTGGAGAGTGCCTTCAATAGCCAGCAGCTTATTGCCATCTTGTTTGTCCCACAAAACTTGCCAAGCAACGAGCAATCTCAGACGTAGAGCTAGAAAGGCATCTGAGGGAACAAGGCACAGATCCCTATCGAAGGGACCAGAAAGGGGGGGGGGGAGTTGAGGCTTAATGGCGCGTCGACAGCTTGGTCATTAGCGCCAACCTCAGTCACAGTGCAGTGGTCCGGGTTGCCACTGCACCACAGATTACAGAGATATTATTCAAACCCCTAATCTAAATCTTGTCATACATCTGTAACTCCTGCAAAAATTGAAAAACACCGGACAGGAGGACAGACTTATCGCCCAATTGACGCACAATGTCATGCGGAAGATGGAAACGACGACGAAAACCATCAAGATGGCAACAATCAACAAGGAAGTGCCGGACCGTAAGTGGCCGCCGACACCAATCACATTCAGGAGGGTCAATCCCCCGCAAAAGGAAACAGTGAGTAAGTCGAGTGTGACCAATGCGCAAACGGGCCAACACCACCTCCTCGCGGCGACACGCCGAGTGCCATTCCTCAACAGTGCCTTTAATAGCTCGTAATTTATTGCCGTCCTGTCCATTCCACGAGGCTTGCCAAAAAGCGTGTAACCTCAGACGCAGAGTTGGAAAGGCGTCCGAGGGAACAAGGCTGAGATCCTTTCCGAGAGGGCCAGAAAGGGCCCCTTTTGCTGCAGAATCCGCTTGCTCATTTCCTCCTATCCCAACATGGGCCGGGATCCAGCAGAAAAGCACGGTTTTCCGCTGGCCAGGCATGCGGGAAAGCAAAGCTTGGACACGTTGTGTCAAGGGGTTCCGAGGATTGTAATTCGCCAAGGACTCCAGGGCACTCATGGAATCGCTAAAGATAATGAAATGCGTGCCCTAAAGGCCAAGGATCCATTTCACCGCCAAACCGAGAGCCAAAAGCTCTGCAGAAAACACAGAATAGCCTGATGGAAGGCGATGGGCAACCGTCACTCCCTTACAAACACAAGCACAAGCCACGCCAGCGTCTGACTTCGACCCATCAGTAAACAGCCGCCAGAAAGGGACCCTTTTACTACAGCCCCAGTGTGCTCATTCCCAGCTACCCCACAATCTTCCACTGGCCAGGCAAGCGGTAAAGCAGAGCTTGGATTTGCTGTGTCAAGGGGCTTCTGAGGGTTGTGTGTCGCCAAGGACCCCAGGGCACTCATGGAATCACTACAGATGATAAAATGCGTGCCCCTGTATGAAGGATCCATTCAACAGCCAGACCGAGTGGCAGAACCTCTGCCGAAAACACAGAAAAGTCTGATGGAAAGCGATGGGATACAGCGAGTCCCTCACGCACATGAGCACACGCCATACAAACATCTGACTTCGACCCATCCGTAAAAAAACTACCGATATCCGGCGTACTGATAACACAGTCGCCAGAACTCCTACAAGACCAAGACGCCTATCGAATCTGACGCTCCACTGCTCGCAGCTACCCGTGCACCGTCTTAACTTAACACCCTTAATACCAGAACGGAATGGACATACTTCAAATTTTACGTCAAGTTCATCCTTTCATCTAATAAATGGCAACCAAACAAAAAGTGACCGAAGGTCGAAACTGTTGGCATCACTATATTGCCTTTTAAACTGATTGAGTCATATTGATACGTATATTAATAAACTGAGAGTAGCCCACCGAGGCTGTTCCTGAAGACAGGTAAAATCCACAAGTTTAACAAAAGCATACACAGAATTCTAATTT
>JAHWFP010192234.1:476-21572 GCA_023313725.1 Lithobius niger | reverse complement strand
TTTGCCGTTCGGTCGGTAGATGGCATCTTATGTTCGTGCTGCTGGCCGTTGCGTTCCGGGCACAGCTACTATCTCAGAGGGCCTTGGCTGCTACTCTTATAATTTGCCGTTCCGTCGGTAGATGGCGGAGATGGCATCGTATGCAGCTGCTGCAGATGCAGATTGCTGCTGCGCTGCCGATGACTGCGTTGCGGATCTTGTGTAATTATATATATATATATATATATTTTGATACTGTTTCGTCTTACGCGGTAAGAAGTAAGGGTGTTTTTGCTCCCTTCTCCTTTTTCAAAACTTTCCAGTTCATAGCAGAATTACTTTACTTTATCAGTGAAGGCACCTTTACTGTAAGGTTTGACCTCAACCTCCCATGTTAAAGCCGAAATTTCGACAATTAATTTCTCTGCTATATTTGAATAGTTTCCACTCATACTCAGTGTAGAAGCTTTGTTGAACTAGATGAACAAGGTACCAACTTTTGTTAATTTCCGATTTGACACATCGGAGATCTGGACTTGAGCTGGAATCGTGATTTTTGGCTTCTCGTTATTGTTAGCACGACATGTTTCTACTGCGCTCTTTACAGATCAAACTATTTGTCGTATAAACCTGGTTCTTAGCTCATTTTACAGGTATTGCTCAGTAGATGTGCCCGTTCCACAAGCCCTTTTCTAATAGGTCAAGTGGTTCAGGGAGCCTTAAACGACCAGATTGATTGTTTTACATTGTTTTAAATATTGTTATTATGCAACAATCCCAGTTAGCAAACGCCAGCAGCAAGACGTAGACTAAAGATTGAAAAAGTTGTTTCTATATTGGTTTGTGCAAACCGTAATTGATAAAGATACAAAACATTAAAACAAGCTAATCTAAACTGCATGGTACGCCAAAGTAGCACGAATTTAAAAACAAAAATGAGCTCGTTTGTTGCTTAAGGTAAGGTTTAAATAAATACAGATGCAAACCTATTTACATTGCCTTTTGGACTTATATGTCACTCTTGTGGTAAGTAGACTCTTGTTGAGCCGTTGGCTTTCCGTCGTTAAGGTAAGGTTTAACTGGACCGCAGTCAAAATAGCAAAGGGACACAAATAAACTTTCTTGTAAGATTTCAGATACAGCACTGTTGCTATGCTATTTAGTCCACGTGAAACCTTACTGCTGTATCCAACCATTACACACGTAAATGCAATTAAAGCCAGAGCCCAAATTGCAAAACTTTTCACGCCCAAACAAAGAATAATCTAAGGCTGCACATTCAACTACTTTCTCGCTAAATTTTTTCAGTATTTTTCCGTCAAGTCTACTTTCCGTTCATCACCCTGTGATGATACATAATCAAGATTTTCAAGCACTTTTCCATGCATGGAATTTCATTATTACTTTCAAGGACATTTTCCAGGTATTCAAGGACTCACACGAACCTGGAATTACCTGTCGAGCTGTGCTAAGCACAAAAGACTTAGTTTTTAAACAATTTCCAGCGATGTCGTTTAGCCAAGTAGAATGTACCAATCATTAGCTGATCTGCCGTGTACAAAAGTTAAAAAAAAATTGGTAAAAACAATTAAATATATGGCAGTAAGGTTTCACGTGGACTAAACAGCACAGCAACACTGCAGTATTTGAAAACTTACAGGAAAGTTGGCTATGCTTGTAGCGCTGAGTTTTCATATTTTTGCTTGTGATACAGATCATCTATACGACGATACGATATAGATTTAAGGTTTGTTTTGACATCGTCTCTGCAACCTGGACCACTGCACTGGGACAGAGGTTGGCGCTGATGACCTAGCTGTCGACGCACCATAAAGCCTCAATCCCCCCCCCCCCCCTTCCTTACGTATCAGATTCTACCTCTCTTCCCGTCGATAAAAAGATTTTTTTTTTTTAATTGCAGTAGTTTTTGATTTTGGAGAAAGAGATACCATTGGCTATTTATTGGGCATAGCCCACAACTTTCAATTGCAAGCATATTTATAGTTGAACTTTAAATTTCTCTTACAGAACCAACTGATATGCCCGTGTCTCCTTCCCCCCACCCCCCCAATTCGCGTTTTGCCTTCTTCCTCCCCCTACCCCAATTCGCCACACCAAACTCTGCAGCCAATAACTTAGATGTAATAGCTCACTAAAGTTCACCACCGGACCTTTTTTGCGACATTTTACGGCATTATTGCATTACGGCATTATTTGCAGTGCGGCATTACTGTGTAAGGCGTTAACGGCTTTTTTACTTATGGCGTTATTCCGAGGCATAGGCTATAGCGTTATTCCCGCTGCGTTTTGACGTTGAACCGGGGAGGGGGTGGATTTCATGGGAGTTCCATACCTAGTTCGATTTGTACTGCTAAGAATGCCTGAGTACAACCAGAGCCTCCTACAGTAAAGGCCAGATCAGATGAAGACACATTAGGCAAGTAAAATCAACCATTGACATAAAAGGAAGCCCAAGTTTGCTAGGTGCTGCCATCTCTACACCAAGCGGCGAAATTTCAAACTAACCGACGAGGGTTCCAAATTCTGTCAACCGATGGCGCCACTTGGCAAACTCGCGCCGTCGTTATTTGATTCGCCGTTTTGCGGAGCATTGTGTGAGGCGAAGATGATACGGCCTTTCCTGTAGGTGGCTCTGGTACAACCAACGATTATTTTTGGCAGGTGGTTCTATAGAGCCGTGACACGACGTAGTATTATTTATTGTATATAACTCTATGGTGGCGCCTTAATGGGTTAGCTGCAAGGGACACTGCAGAGAGAAACATAAGGGCGTCATACTGAAGCCGTTGCTGTGAAGAGTGATTTCTTAGACCTAAAACGCGCGATTTTTGTTGTTGGAGTTAACAACGTTATTTTAAGCCTAAGAAATCCGCTCTTCCGTTGTTTTTGCTTCCATTTTTGTGTAGTGCACCTTGTAGTTATGCCCTCCAAAACCCATACTGGTGCCAATCTGATGCCAATATGGCGGCAAATGTCACTGCTCTACACTACTTCGATTTCTACCGCTGAAAACAGGCCCGGACTGGCCATAGTGTCAGGGTGCCAATGGCACATGGGCCCTCCCGTAGATACGTCGTAGGGGCCCTTTTTAGGTTTTATAGTTACAAGTGAAATTTCTGTTGCTGATGAATTTTTTCTCGTTGTAATTTTCTGGTAGGTCTTAAAATCTGGTCATTTCCAATGACGGGACTACAAAGACAGCTTAGGGCCCGGTCATTATTTTTCGCCGGGAGGGGGATGGAGTAAGTTTTGAACCTCGAAAACGGCACTTCTTAGCAATCAACATTTCTAAAAACGCCTCAACTTCTGGGGGAACCCTGCACGATGTGAGTGTTTTACCCGTTTTTGAAGCTGTCTGTGTCGCTACTGTAGTTTTTCCCATTACACTTTCTAGAAAAGCCTTGCTAGTTAAGTCTCCTGGTTACTTGGCTTCTTGTCTTTCATGTGTTGGCTATATTAGAGGTGTGGGCATACTCGATACAAGATGAGTGTAAGGAACATAGAACGTTTTAAACTTCAACTTTGCCTTTTTGTTAAAAGAAAGGCACGTTTTGAAGGGGGGGGGGGGGGATCACTGAAAATTTGATGGCCATGTTTTAATTTTGGCTCGCATAATTTCATCGACCCGCCTCCTCCCCCCCTCCGGATGATCTTGGAGGCCTTTTTAAAAAGTCATGGCACTTGGGCCCTAGGGCTGCCAGTCAGGGCCTGGCTGAAAATGAATTGTGTACCAAATTTCAAGCTTTTAGCTCGATCTGCAGTAATTTGTTTGGGCAAGCCTCACGGAGGGGGAACAGGTAGGGGGGAGGGGGTTTGGGGGATACTTCATGGGGGTTCCATGGCTGGTTCCATACGTACTGCTGAGAATGACTTGTGTGCTACAATTCAAGCTTTTAACTCGATTCTTCCACAATTTGTTGGTCAAACCTCAGGAAGGGTAAACAGTGGGATGCTGTTAGAAGCTTTGGGGGATCTTTCATGGGGCTTTCATGGCTGATTCGATGTGTACGCTGTACTGCTGACAATGATTTGTGCACCACAATTCAAGCTTTTAAGCTCGATCATCTAGAATTTGTTGGTTATCAGACTCACGAGGCGGAGTGTATGGGGGCACAAGTGGGGGTTCAAGGGAAGGGGGTATCTCAAGGGGTTTCCAGAGCTAGTACGATTTGTACTGCTAAGAACGACCAGTGTACTAAATTTCATGCTTTAGCTGAATGGGCATGATTTTGTTGCTTAACAGCTGCACAACTGAGGGCAAAATGTCCCAACAAGAATTGGTCATGCTGTGGAGGTCAAACAGGTCGGTGTTATCATTAAAATTTTAATGCTGTGAAATAGTTATGAGATGAATCCAAGTACCTAATAATCGTTGGTTTATGTCATTTTCTAGGGACAGCTATAGGGTTTCAATGTTTTACATTTCCCCAACAAGAAAAACAACAACAACAATATTGTAGTCACATTAAAAAAGCGTCTAAAAGGTCCTGGTTCAATTGTTAATACCAGGAGCAAATGAATATGGAGCAGGCGGTCCGACGAGCCTGCCGTAAGTGAGGCGAGGTGGGCGGGGGGGGGGGGGGGGAAGGGTCGTCGAACCGCCTGCTCCATCTTCATATGCTCCTGTTAACACCCACGTTTATTGTCATCTGTGTTGGGAATGCATCTGTTCATTCGAGCGATATGATGTGTGTTACAATGTTAACGTTTTAGTTACGTCTTTTCCGTTGCATTTTTCACCTTTCTCAACAAATATCAAAAGAAAGTGAGAAAAGCTAATATTAAAAATATGTTAATAATAATAAAAAAAATAAAAAAAATCGGGCGTCAGGGCGCCTATTCTCAAGGGCGCGTCTGCCATTGACAGCCACACGGCCCAGTCTGACCCTGTGGGAAACTGCTTTCGCGCCTATTTCGGGCCACAGAGCTTTTACTCTACAGAGACACCGTATGGTGGGTCCATGAAGAGGCCTTCAAAGACCAACTAAGAAAAAAAAATTTCAGGCTACCTCTATTGGCAGCGCTGTTGTGCATACGCAACGTCTGTTTTGGTCAAAGTATTCTCTGCTTACGGTACGTAAATCAATACGATGTTGGCTGCATTGAGTTTCATTGTTTATTCACTTCATTTTCACACTATCCACATCGCTTTTATGCCCAGTTTTTTACTACATGTATGCAAAACAATTCATTGTTGGCTCCATTGTATTTCTTCGTTATTCGATTCACTTTGCGCTATCCACATCAATTTTATGCCTAATTTTGGCTACATGAACATAAATAAATACAATGTTGACTTAATTGTGTTTATTTTCGATTCAGTTTATACACACTATCCACGAGAATTTATCCACAATTTCTGAATACATATAGGTAAATCAATAAAATTCGTATAGTTTCTTATTTTTTTTTTTTTTTGTATTCTCAGTTAAAAGGACATAATTCCTTCCGGTATATCGTCCGACGGTGAATAGCGTTTGCAACATTTACACAGGTTAGGGCTAATGTCGCAGTCTTACCTCGCACTCTGGAAAAAACAAGAAAATGAATGTGTTGGCAATATTTACACACGTTTGAACTAATGTCGCAAAACTGAGTCATGCAGGAAAGCCTACAGGGATTTATGTCCCTTTAATTAAAAAAGCAGTATTTTTTGTGTGAACTGCGAAAAACGCTTTTAGAATTCCAGGTTTCATACCGACCTGGAAAGTCAGGGAAAATCAGGGATATTAAATATGGTCAGGGAAAGTCATGGAAAAAATGGAAAACTGGTGCAAAGTCAGTTTTAGAGACATTCGTTTTCAGAATGGACCGGTTATTTTTAGAACCGTTTTTTAATGAACTGTTTTTTTCTCATTTTTAATTCGACGTGTCACACGTCGAATTAATGTGGTTGTGGCCAAAAAACGGGGGTATGGGATTTACGTTAGCGGCATCTCCTCAAAAACCAGACACATTTGTTCAATTCTTATCCGGCGAAATTCAAGTATGTTGGTGGGTCACTTGCAGTGCGCAAGTACAAAAGGTATTACGCTGAACAGAATATATACACACGCCGTTTGAAGTATGATAACCTCTAAACAGGTCCTTAAGCGAAACACCGTCGCCAGATAGTATACGATCTGTGAATGACGTCATCGAAATGTCATCGTAAAGGTGTGCGCTCATACGAAAAATTGGCGGAAAAATTGGCGTGTAACTGAGCAATTCGGCAAGTCAGCTCTTCAAATTGAGGTCGGTTAGAGACTAACACGGACATCGAGATGGCTCGTCTCATATCGCGAAGTACAATACAAAGTGAGTCGTCACTTACCTTTAGCGGTAATCTGGATGGTACATGGAATTTTTACGGTGGATTCTGGACGGTACATTGAACGTGAGGCGCGCATAGCCTCGCTGCTTTCCGGGTGCGATTTATTACAGTATTTTATTACGCTTTTTGTGGTGTTGTTTCTTATTGAAAGAGTGAACAAAGCGAATGATGTCCTATTTTTACAGTGGCGGACTGGCCAGGGAGGGAAGGGCGGAATATTCCTCCTGGCCTTGAATTCTCCGATTTTTTTAAAAATCCGTAACAGGAAGACTCGCGCAAGTTGTATTGGTTCGATATTAATTTTACCAACAGATTTAAAATTACAAATAATAATAATAAAGATAATTAAAAAATGCTAGTAAAACAAGCACTTTGTATTGAGTAACCTAACAAAAATTGACGACGTGAAATTGCAGTGTTATATTCAATGCCGAATTTGTCACAATTTTCGTGTGAATATTTTAACTTTTGTTACTACACCTAAAAGGTGTAACTAAATTTAAAGTAGTCAACCTCACGTACCCTCAGCGCAGTATGTTTTTTCCTCCCCCCCCCCCCCCCCCTACCCCAATTACCTACTGAATTTACTGAAAATATGATGTTCGAAGATTTAAAAATGTAAAAGTCCGATGAAAAAGAAGAAAGGGAACGGGAAACTAAAACAACGAAGCTTTCAGTTGTTTTTTTTTTGTAAGAAAACCAATATCAGCATCCGATGAAAACTTATCTGGTCAGTAATTGCATCGTCGCACACAAGATTCTGGCTCATTTGCCGTATTGTAGTATAGCAAAAGTTACGAGACATTTTTTTAAATATAATGTGCAATATAGGAGATATTCTTCAGTTCACCACGCATTCAGATTTTTTAGTAGTGTCCTGTTGGTATGTCTGCCGTTACAACTGCATTCATCAATTACACATTTTTCTTTATTCTGCCATACAACACGTCGAATTACTAATGCAGTGTAGTGCATTCTTGTTATAATTTCGTTTTTAGAATGGACCGTGAGGTCTCGTAAGTTTCACTTGCTTTGCTACGTAGAACCTTCTATTTTTTTTTTTTAAATAAAAAAAATGTGAAAAATGTGTAGTTGCCACCCAGACGAAGTTATGATGCCAGGCCTGCAGAGTAGGCAGCTGACTGACTTCGTGTAACTGAAAAAGTACGAGTGTTTTGGTCAGGGATATTTGAAGAAAAGTCAGGGAAAATCAGGGCTATTAACTTTCAGATACGAGTATGAACCGTGAATTCCTCTCGCGCTGGGTGCAGAAAGTTGTGATTAGGAATTAACACACGCAAAATGTCATTTCTCTGGTCTCACGTCTTGAGGTGCCCCAACAGCCTATACGGCAGTGACACGACGTAGTATTATTGTGTATAACTCTATGGTGGAGCCAGTAACTGAGTTAGCTGCAAGGTGCACTGGTGGGAAAAAGGAAGGTCTTCTTACTGAAGCCAAAGCTATTAGACTGGATTTCTTAAGCCTATAACGCGCGATTTTTGTTGTTGGAGAAAACAACGTTCTTTTAGGCCTAAGAAATCCGCTCTTAAAGCACTGTCTTGACTAGAAGTGCCGTTTTTAGTCTTCTGTACGCCGTAACCGGCGAGAAGACTATTACAACGACGTCCGTCCGTCCGTCGCTTTTTTCAACTTCGCAACAGTACCAGATATTGACGACCATTGTTTACAACGTCCATTGTTTACAACGTCCATTGTTTACAACGTCCATTGTTTAATAGACTGCTTCGACGCGTCCAATGTTTACAACTTCCATTGTTTAATAGACTGCTTCGACGCGTCCAATGTTTACAACGTCCATTGTTTAATAGACTGCTTCGACGTAACTAAATTAAATAATAACAGCAGTTGTAGTGCATGATAGAGGTGTGCGCCTGAACATTGGAAGTTGAGGAACTGTACAGAAGACCGGTGCGACTAGGCAGTCGCTGTAGCCGCTTGTTTCCGTTACATTTTAATCTAGTGCACCTTGTAGCTATTACCTCCAAATGGTGTCTCGTAGCCAATATGACGTCACATGACGTTGCTCTATACTAGTGGTTCCCAACCTTTTTCAAACCGCGACCCCCCGCCCCAAGTAAATTCCTTCGCCCGTCGGTTTCACAACTAGAAGTCCGGAAAAGCCAACGATGTTTTTGCATTTTAAGCATTTTAAACGTCGTCATTTGTTCATCAAAAAGAGATAGCCCTCGCATTTTATAGAATGGAGATATTAGAATTAGATTTTAGAAGAGATAAAAGTACTTTACAATTAATTAATTTTATTAATGAATTTCAGGAAAAAAAATACTTTAAGATTTAAAAAATACAAAAATAATAGTATAATAATTTTTCTTTCCTGCTTACGTATCGCGACCCCCGGACTGGCTTACACGTTTGTCATTGGACGGTAATGCCAAGGTAACCCATACGTAAAGGCTTAACGTTAGAAATTCGACGCGTCGTCCAGTTAGCCACCGATTCTGCCACCAGTCGCGCTACTTACACCCCAAAAATGAACTGCTCTAACATGCGGACTGAACTGTGAAAGGTACATGTGACACGCGATACGCGGATTTTAAACTTAAAACACTGCGTTGACACCAAATAATTAAATTTTAACAACAATGGCTTCACGCTACGTACCTCTTTGTTGACTCGACGACAAAACAAAGCCTCCGGAGATTTAATTTCATGAATTTCAAGCAGAAGAGCAACCAAGGTACGTGTGTATTGTACTGTATGATACGCTACGGCGTTTTCAATTCTCATTAAAAAATGTGTTAAACGATCCATTGACGTAGCAGTAAATCGTCCGAAGACTTCAAGAATAGTCACCATTACCGTAAAATAATGTTCGTTTAGCGCTGCAACACAGGTAAATCTAATAATGAGAAGATATCACGTTTTTGTGCATCCCGCTAACACTAATCAATGCTACGATTGGGGTTTTTCGTTCTTCGTGCTTTCAGTTCAGCGCAACGCTTGGACGACGCGTCTAGCATGCTACGTGAAACCGAGCGTTAAGCCTTTACGTACATAGATATCTTTGGTAATGAGGGAATAGCGATAAGGCAAACATGATGATCTGACTGATTCAAAATTTGATTGTTAACATTAATTCAATCTACACTCTCAGAAACTACGTAAACATGCTGCAATTGCGGGGAAGTTGTTTGTTCAAAACTGCGAAGGTTACCATCGCTTCAAAACTGCCATCCGCGAAGGTTACCATCGCTCCTTTTCGCAAAACTCAGCGTATAGTAATACAAGGCCAACTGAGATAGTAGCTACGTTCCTTGCAGCGGGAAACTCAGTTACTATCTCAGTTGGCCTTGGGCGTAGTAGACGAATCAGCATAAACGCAAAAATTGTGTTGTTGCATACCTTTTTTTTTAACATCACGCTTTATAATTTTTTAGGCTAGTATATCTTATAATTTACCTTCGGCGATCTATTGGCATAAATAATTTTAATTTTTACCGCATTAGTCTTTTAGATTTTTGATCTTTATGGTAATTATTAGCAAACGACTAAAAATTAGTACATGTACACACACAGATGAAACGTCATGGTTATTGTAAACGCGCAAAGGATCATTTAATTGCAGGATGTTATTAAATTAGTTCCCAACATTCAACAGAAAATTTCGTAGACGCCACATTTTAAAACGGATATTTAGCAAGGGATTGACTAAGGGGAAGTAAATAGAATTTTGAGGCCGTACTTGATATGGAGGATCGAGAATAATGGCGTTAGGAGGAATGTGCCTTTAACATCGAAAACGTGCCAAAACATCGTTTCAATCTATTTTGGCCCATAACTATACTATTCACACTATTTATTGCACACACGAAAAAAAAAAAAAAATTCTTTGCAATTTTCGTTACCTTTCATGGTTTCTAAGAGCTTCAAATTAGATAATGTTTAAATTAAATTTAAAACCGGTCAGATCATCATATTTGCCTTTTTTGACATTCTACCCCATGCATGGGTAGACTTGAACACTTGTAGACTTGCAGCATGGACACTGTTTCACTTAGATCTCATCAGCATGCATTCAGGTCCATCTATAGTGGTCTATGGCTCGAACTTGAATAAAATGTGAATTTTTATCTTCTTGGAATCCGTAAAAAGTTTCAATGTTAAAGTTGAAGGCCTTTGAGGCAGGGCCGTAGCGAAGGGTACTTGGTTGAGGGGGGGGGGGGGGAGTGACTCTCATTTTGGTAACTCATCTTATGAATTTGCCAACTGGTTTAAAGAATGCCAGTAGTGCTGCCAGTAAAGTACTTTTGAGGGGGTCCGCTAAGCTGAGCTAGGGGGTCTGGGGCAGAGCCCCGGAGGCTGAAGCATTTTATGCTATTTTAGTGCCAGTTTCTAGCCTCCAGTGAACACTGAAGCAACAAATTGTCAAACAAATTTTGGTGATATTTTTTATTCATTTTTTAGGATGGTAGGTTTCGTAAAAATGTTATTGTGACTAAATCATGTTTTTTGTTAGATGTTATTTTTTTCCAAATTAAATTAAACCGAGTTCAGTTTAGAATTATATAAACAGGACAGCTGGCCACTGACGATTGAGGGTTGACTTAATTGTACATTTTGGACTTTTAGGCTGTAATGAATGACGACGACTCCTGTGTGCAAGCATAGGCAGCAGGTCAGGGGCAGAATTTTTTTTTTTAATGTACTATCGAAAGGTTAGAAGTAATGACATCTTTTTCTCAGTTGTATCCCAAACAACTATAGGCCTAGAGGTATCATTGTAAAAAAAGAACTTAGCTACTCAGTTTTTAGTTTTGCCAACTATGTACGATTTTCGCGAAGTTAATCGTTATCACTACTTCAAACTCGGTGGGGATACAGTTTTGTCCATTTTTTTTTTTTATTTTCTACATTATCTGTGATACTTACAAGCTATGGTGGTGACATAGCAAACAAAACGGCCAAGTCAATTTTCAATTTCGCCAACTACGCACGGAGCTTCTGTTCCCCCACTCCTTACAGCCTAGCTATGCAGGGAAGCAACCAGAAATGATCAGGGGCAGCGTTTCAGTTACTCCTAAGCTACACAGAAGTGTTGCGAAAACTGATGGGAAAAAAAATGTATTGTAAACTTTACTTTCAAACTGACGAAATGATGATAATAATTAACCAGTACTCGTGGAAACTGGAATTTGCAGTGAAAATTTGTCCGATTTTGCCAACTCGACAACTCGAATTTGCCAACTCTATGTGTTTCTTGGATGGTTGGGGGAGCTCCCCTCCCCCCCCCCCCCGTCGCTTCGGTCCTGCTTTGAGACACCTGATGACATGATCCCAGAGTGATTAAATGTTTTGTCGTAGAGATCCCTACATAAAACTTATTCATGCCCAGCCTACGAAGATTTCTAAAAAAAAAGGTATTTCTCTGGCCCTAACACTCATCAGAGCAACATATCAAGCAAGTCAAATTATTTGAACAATTTATTATATTTCAATCAGCATAATATGAACATTAGCTCCTACTTAAACAAAACCACACTTCATATTGTGAAAGTCAGTTGGTGCAGTTTAAGATTCACCCCCACTTAAACTGGATGAACTGACAAAAAAAAATCATTAAAACTATCATTACAGCAAGTAATAATAGACAAATAAAACAATAACCTGTTTAAAATTGGTACTAATAAATTGTGATGCAGATTATTGGTACAAACTGGTATAAATTGTGATGAAAATTACTGATACTAATAAATTGTGTACTAATAAATTGTGATGACCATGCATAATTTTATCACTGTCAGACCAAGAAGGCTACCGAAAAACCAGCAGCTCGTAAGCCGACTGCCGACTTCCATCATTTCCTTGGCGAGTTCATTATCCGTCAACAAACTGTGGTCTTGGCCAGCAATTAGAGTTCCGCAGTCAAAGTTGAAGGCCTTTGAGGCACCTTAATACATGATCCCAGAATGATTAAATCATTTAATTTTTTGGGTGTGATAGTGATGCCTAAAGAAGCTTTTTTCATGCCCAGCTTACGAGGATTTCTAAAGAAAAGTATTTCTCACTCTACTCTAACACCAGGAGCCTATAGAAAATAACTAGGAGCGTGTGTGGCTGGTCAGGAGTGCTTAATTTAGTACGATGTGCTAACGCCAGAAGGAGCAACAATGCGCCTGCGCCAAGTTGTCTAAAATCGAAACTGAAACTTAGCACGCGAAGCAGACGTGTGCTATGAAAGCAACGCTCTATTTTATGGTTGGCTAGAGCAACTTACGAACAACTGATTGTCGGTTTGTTTAGTTTTTTTTATTATTACTTTGGTATTGTTTCCACGTTAAACACTTATTGTTTAAAAACAAAGGACCGAAAATTAGCATTTAGAACGTGACGCACATCTCTATTCATCTCGTGCAGGTGGCGACCTCTGCTGACAAATTTGTACACCACTGTAGCCGCTCCTGACTTAACACTGTAGTGGAAGTACCGAGACACGCTCCTATTATAGTTGTTTTCTATAGGCTCCTGCTTGCACCCATCAGAGCAACATATCTCACACAAGACAAAATTATTTGAACAATTTAATATATTTCAGTCAGAATAATAATTCCTAAGGTTGAATTTTAGTTCCTACTTAAATAAAATTACAGTTCATATTGTGAAAGTCAGTTGGTGCTATCTAAGCTTCACCCCACTTACTCGACAACAGGATGAATTGATAAAAAAAAAATCATTAAAACTATCATTTCAGCAAGTGATAAGAGGTAAATAAATACCCCGTTTAAATTGGTACTAATAAATTAACTTGCCTGACTATACACAATTTAAACACTGAAGACCAAAAAGGCTACCGTCGATAAACCCGCGGGCCATAATCGCGGTCAAAAGCCGACTGCTGACTTCCATCCATTTCAGTAGCGAGTTTGTTATCAGTCAACAACCTGTGGTGGCCGCCACCAATTGGAGTTCCACATTCATTACACTTTGCCGTTTCCATGGCACCACCACACTCACCTATAGCGTAGATATGGCCATTGGGGCACTTGAACCAATGACCCGGTGAAAATCCCATTGCTTTTACAATAGCGACCTGTTCTTGGTCAGAAATACCTATGCCGCCTCGTAACTCAAGTGCCGTTTCTAAAGCAACTTCGATCGCAGACTCTTCTTCCTTTGCCAGGACGCAACCGTGACCCAGAATTTCTTTAACCTTAGCTAATTGTTCATCACATTTTGCATTACCACGTAGGTTCATTTGTGCCTCGGTGTCTGTAGCCGCTGCCACCAGAAAAATACGACGAAGTTCGCAACTGATTTGGTTGAGCTCGTATTCGGTGATTAGCTCTTCATTCTGCAGCAGCCGTTTGCCCAATAATTTTGTATCGGCGAGCAGGTGAAGTTTGGCCTTTTCAACCATATGTTGGGATTTTTCTATCATTTTTGTCATAAGTTCTAACATGTTGATTTGATTTTCAATTGCAACCAGTTCATTTTGGTGAAGTATGCCGGGCTGGTTTAGGCGACTCTCAAGTCCTTGCACTTCGTCAAGGAAATCGACGCGAATGTTGCGCTTAGCTGCTAGCTCAGTTTGCAATCGACGCATTGTATCTTTGAGTACCTTGTTTGAGCCAAAGAGACGTTCTTTTACTTTTTGTACATCTAACATGCGTTGGCGAATAACATTTCCGTATCGACGACTACGCCATATTGTAGACTTGCAACGTGGACACTCTTTCATTTGGATCTCATCAGCATCCATGTCCATCCAGTGGTCCATGGCTCGAACTTCAATGCAATGCCCGCAGTCTTCAAGTTGAATAAAATGTGAATCTTCATCTTCTTCAAATCCGTAAAAAGTAAATTCAGTCAATTCCTTAGTATTACAGATACGGCATAAACTTGGGCATATTTCGCAGCACAATCCAATGCAGGGATGGTTACATTCCAACACGAGAGGGCATGGTTCATTGCAACGAGGACGTGTACAAAATTCACTACAGTATTTCTCACATACAAAATGTGGACAATACCATGCACATTTCTCCCAGCAAGGCTCACAAGGTTGGCCACATCTTCTTCTACATCTGCTATGCAGGCATCGATTTGTGCACGTTCGCTTGCAGGGCATACATACCTGAGAGCATGGAGTGTCACACTCATGTCCACAAATTTGAATACGGCCACAGTTTTCACGACAAGGCACATGAACACGTCCTTGGCGACATTCTCCGCACTTTCCTTTGCACTTGTGTTCGCATGGCAACGGTTGACCACATGCGGCTTGGCAGTACATGGAAATATTTTCACATGTTTGACCAATAGAACAAGGTACAGTGATTGTATGGCCACAATAATTTCCAGTTAGTTCAACAAGATCTTTGCACTGATCAGCGCAAGGCTCGCAGCACTTGTTAGGACAAATATGATTGCACTCAAGCACCTTGCGACACTGCTGAAAACATTGTATAGTTTTAAGGTCAGACATGCACTTTACTTTTATTGAATGACCACATTCTGGTAATTTATTATCCACCATTTCTTCACACCCTCCACACGGATCAACACAAATTCTTGTACAGCGGTGCCCACAATCTAGGATGCGTGAACATGGTTCTTCACAAACTACTGAACTGTTCCATACATCTTGATTACACGATACCTTGGCACTGTGCCCACATGGTAGTTCTTTAAAGACCATGATGTCGCAATCGCTGCATGGCTCATTGCACAAGTTTTGACAGGGATGACCACAATCCAAAATACGTGTACATGGCTGGAGACAAGGTTCAGAAATACTGGTTATATCTTGGTGACAAGCCACCAGTGCTTGATGGCCACAAGAAAGTATTTTCTCCACCATAGCTTCACAAATCTTACTACATGGTTCACTACAATGCATCTTACACTTGTGATCACGTTCACATATAATTTTTTGGCATGGTTTAGTACATAACACATTGATGTGGTCTTTGTCCTCCAATAGGTGGCAAGTACGAGGACACTGATGGCCACAGTCAAGACGGTAATCACAGTTTTCTTCACACTTTATGCTTTGTCGATCAACAGAACAATCCACTGCAGTCGGATGTTGACACTGTTCAAAGATGTGTTTGACTTTTGTCTTACATCTGTGAAACGTGACATCAACATGACATTCGAGTGACACAGTGTGTCCGCACTCGTTGAGCACATACTGAACTTCAGTTGAACATTTGACATCCGAAATGTCTGTTGAGCAAGGAAGCAACATTGTATGCTTACAGGTTGGAAAACACTTTACATCATTTCCGCATTCTAAATGTTCGTCTATATGGCACATTCTTTGGCATACGTGACCACACGGCTTCATCGTACCACACAACTGCAAGCATCCACCTTGAGGAGATAAGCTTCTGAAATCATCTGCACATTTCACAAACTGTATACAGTCTGGATGTTTCTGACATTTCAGTTCCAGACTCTCGCCCAAGTTTCGTGAACTATCCGCAGCCAGAAGAGCTAACAAAAAGTCCCACAAGTCATGTGGTAAAGATGCAAAGTTTCCAATGCAGTATAGTCCTTTCCGTGCACGGGACAATACTGTTGTGATGCAATTCTCGTCATTTCGACAGCAGGCCATTTGTTCATGATGCGAAACAGCCGACACTAAAATAATATCATTTTCTTCACCGTCGTAGTAGTCCACCCTCATGACTCTTACTCCAGTGATCATTTCCTTTGTGAGCAGATTACGGATGGTCCTTTGTTGATGCATGCACAGAGTCAAGATAGTTATTGTTTGGGGTTGGTAACCCTGTTGTATTAGATAGGTACATAGACCTAACACATATTCAGCTTCAAACTGACGTGCAGGTGTTCCTGGTGTTCGATTTTTTGCCTCGTCAGACAGATCGTGATTAACAAAGAAAAGGTTCTTCGCAAGGCCCTTGATATCGTCATGTTGCTGCACCAACAGACGATTCTCCATTTCAGTGCATGTCAAAGAACGAAGTAGGTTCTCCGTTTCTGGACGCATTCTGTGTTGGACATCAAGGGTTTCATGGCGCATTCCATTTCTAATCAGCCTCTCAAATAAAGACACGTCCATGTTGTAATTTTTGGCTAGTTCTTTATTTGCAACTTTTGGGCATCTTTGGTGGTGGTCACCTAAAAAAAGAAGGTGGTACATTTCAGTTGCAGTGAAACATCTAAATACCTGCCCTATTCTTAACCATATTCATTTATACCATATTCATGATGCTGATAATACTACATAATCACTGAATCTCTAAACAATTGAACCAGGCCAAATAAAAATTGTAGAATTTGGAAAGAAACTAACAGAGGGCAATGTTGCACTGTGTCGGCCACTTTTGAATGAGGCGTTGTCTAACAGAGCATGTGTTAAGTAAAAAAAATGATTGGAGAAATTTTCAGAAAACTTGGGACTAATTACACCTTGAGAACAGTAGAGGTTCTGTTGTGAGTTTTCGATTATTCTGTGTCCTAGGGACAAATTAATTCCCACATTTGATCTAATTTACCTTCCCAGATACTTAATAATTGCTAAGAATAAATTTGCTAATGAAAATTTAAAGACAAAGGCTCAATGCAACAATAGACCCATTACATGTCCATGAATGTAATTGGACAACAGTTACAAGTCCAATTACAAATCCACGAAGCATGCAGGAAAATAATAGTCCTGATATTAACTCTGTCCTACTGTCCAACTCATAGAAGAGAATAGAATAGAAATAATAATAATAATAATGGGTTTAACCATGTTTAAAATGGTAAGGAGCATGAAGGGCAAAGCCACTTACTCGAGTCCAATACTAATGGGTATTTAAAAGTCACCGGATAGTAGTTACCGGAAGATCGTGCACAAAAGCTGGTCGCTTCAAAAAACGTCTGAGGTATGATTTTTTTTAGCAGAGTGGTGAAACGTTCCACCGTATGTGCACTCACAATCGTCTCAGGAAAGGAATTCCAAGGGTGAACCACCCTCACAGCGAAGAAATTCCTCCTAGAATCAAGGTATGCCGATGCCACCGCCAATTTAAACGAATGACCCCTGGTGATTTCGGTTGGGCAAGGGCCAAAGAAAGGCATATCAACAGTCATGAAACCTCTGACGATATTAAAAGTCAAACGTAAGTCTGCGCACAGTCTACATAATTCGAGTCACTCTAATCCCACTTGGTGCAGACGTACGCCGTAAGGGAGGTCTTTCAGGCCAGGAAGTCGTTTAGTGAAGCGACGCTGCACCGACTCAACAAGGTCTATGTCCTTCAACAGATATGGCGACCAGACCTGGCTCGCAAACTCAATTATAATCACTGATAAAGCCAAACATGTTGCTGTGTAAATAAAGTGATTTTTTTAAATGAAAGTTTAACTATGAAGTGTGAATTATTGATCAATTGACACGTGATGACAGTTGGATTGTTCGTATACTGTTTTCATTAGACGGGACGATTTTTGATGTCGGAACCATCAAAGAAAACAATGGAACCATGGGCTAATTATGAAATGTTTCCAAACAAAGTTAATATCGTAGGACATACAAACGGGGGAAATACGAATGTCAAATGACGTACAGTTCTGTAGAAATGCAAACGAAATTGAATCATGCAAAAGAAAAATTTGCTATCTGCAGGGTCGGTCTGAAAATAGGTAACGCCAGGAGTGATAACTCTTGGCTTCAGGAGCGACAAACCTTTGGCCCCTGGGGAGGGTGGAGGATAGGAAGTTGATGGAAGACCACCAGCTGGGTTATGGGAATGAGAACTGGTGAAGGTCAAGGGAAGCGGAAGGGTTTTTAATCTTTTTTGTTATTTGAAACAGGTAGAATGTTAGATTTTTGGATCATTTGTATTTGTTTAATCTATTGGTAATAAATTGGTTTATATACTACCTGTAATAATAATTACCCTGGATGCAACATATAATATTGGTGTTTCTATTCATTACTGATATCAAAAATGAACTCCTGTTCATTACAGATATCAAAAATAAGCTCCTGTTCATTACTGATATCAACTCTAATCAAACACCTTTCTCAGTTTCAAATTAGAATGACAGCAAACCTAAAAGGTGTAACAGTTAAAAATATTGAAGCCTTTCAGTCTGCTAACCAGGTAAACCATGCAAGTAAACTGATTAAGCGCTATTTCAGATTTCAAACGCTACTTGGATTGGTTCACTAGGAACCATTACAGTTTGCTGTGATTTTCTCCAGTCAAACGTTTCTTGTTCTGTGTTTTTGTATTTTTTTGTGCTGTCGTATATCCTCAACTGGATGAAATAAAGTCTATTATTATTATTATTATTATTATTATTATTATTATTATTATTATTATTATTATTATTATTATAATTATTAAGCAATTATTCATGTACTATATGGTGCCCAGGCTATGCACAATGAGCAGAACAGGTATAAGGTTTGCTGTTTTACTTCATCCTTTTTCCAATCCTCCAACTCCAACACGTTAATTTTAATACTTTTAAAATATACAAGGCCAATTATCTGGTAATATGCATCCTGGAACACTGCAGGGCATCCAATGTAGCTTTTTTACCCCGATTATTTCGCTACCACCTCTTGATATTATCTAATGCGTAGTTTTTACCAATTGTGTATCATGCACTCCCTTCTCCCTCAATAGTCGACTGCCGTCGACCCTGTCTTCTCCGAGAGAATCACTGCCTGGTCCTAGCTGACTGAAGCTACACTTCCCACTGGAAGTGCTGAAAACCATCAATGAGAATGGAATCATTCTCGCATCTAGAAACTGTGCAGGGTACTCCATTGGCAGGCTGCCAATCTCACCCAAAAGGACAGTCAAATTGGAGAATTTACAAAGGAATCGGCATTTGCGTCCAGACCCTTCCATCACCCCACCTAGGGACTCTTCGACGACGGTGCTTTTTGGATCGCTTTTACCCTTCGTTTGGATTGCCATATTTGCGATCCTCACATGTGTCCCTGCAGAGTGGTGGACGACTCTTCTAGCACCCATGGTAAGTCGCTGGTCTCACTACGCCGCTGTCAATGACCTCATCAAGCAGGCCCTCATGTCTGCTGGGATCCCTGTCCAGCTGGACTCAACCGGAAAAAAATGGTAAACATTCGGATGGTATCGCTTTGATTACATGGGCAGACAGTTGCCAGCTGGTGTGGGGTTCACCTGCACCGACATCCTGGCACCATCATACTTAACCAGGCCTTTTGAGTGCCGCCTCTGCCACCAAAGCCAAGAAGAAAGCCAAGTAGCAGCACCTGGATAAATGGTACCTCTTTTGCCCAGAGGTCGTTGAGGCTTTGGGTTCCTTTGGTGGGCAGGGCCTGGTCCTGATCCATCATATCGGTCACAGGGTTTCCAGGGTCAACTGGTGACATGAAGTCGAACGCGTTTCTTCGCCAGCGTATTGGCACGGCTGTTTTGCGGGCGAATGCCACTTGAATCCTAAACACCATTCTTTTCCAGCGCCTCCCTCGACATTAGTCATCTATGAGTGAAATCATCGACCATAGGAGCACTCCTGAGGAGGATTCTGCAGCAACCAATGTGTAATGTCCAGCAAAGAAATTCAAAACAAACTACTGAGACGAACACCTGCTGCTGCTCTTGATTTTAGTGTCTTTTGGAATCGTTATTTAAATACATCTGTTCCTCCAGATTTGATAGTTGACACGACGTTTTCATCGACAGTTTGCTCTTCGATTTGTTAGCCATTCCTTTTTTTAATTACATGCCGGTTTCCCATTTGCCATCCTATGTTGCGATGTCATTGTATAAAAGAGCAAACTTTGACAATGAAATATTTTCTGAATCTGTCTAATGGGTCCAATCCTTCCCCTCCCCACCACCCTATTACTTTTAACCACTGCTACGTAGCTTACTGCTTTGTGTGACAAAGCTACCTGCCATAAATTTTTTTTTTTTTTTATTATTATTAAAGAAAGAAAGATGCCACGAAGTGAGCAAACACTTATTAGTGGCAACATTACAATACAATCCATTAATAAAATAATATACATTTCTAGCAATTTAAAAAACAAAACCATCAGAACCATAAACTATATTGTATAATTTGGTACTTCTCCTTTCTAGTACCTTATAGCCCTCTTTATACAGTTCTATTCAAAAATGTATGTCAGAAACGATCATTTTAGCCATTTTTCAATTTTATTTTTAAACCCTATACAACTTCTCAACTAATTAACTCTGAATCAAAAACCCCAACCAACTATAGTAATATAGTTGACAGATTTCTAGTGACGACGACAGATAGCGCACCATGATCGCACACTGTCGAGATGCGATGATGCACCCAACTTCAGCATAGAAACCTGTCGATTGCGACATTTGTGTATTACAGAGATACATTTTCGATAAAGTTCTATTTCCAAGGTTAAAACTCAGATAACTACGTACACGAGAAGGTAATAAGCTGTTATCTTTAATTTGACGGTTTTGTTCATTTAAACAATTTGTTGCGTGATAATCTGATAATCAAATCTAGAAGAGTGATAACCTAATCTTAACAAGGAATTTATCCATCCACTGTTATGCCATGGCTCATTTGTTTGTTTGTTTCTCGGCCCAGATCATTTTCAAAATGACCAGGCAGTGTGGAATTTTTTTGTTATTGTATGTTTGCTAAACAGATAAAACGAAAATATAATTTGAGAAATTTCTTAAACAAAATGCGTAATCGCATGTGTTGTAATAGAAGCTACTGGCATTGTACTTATATCAGACTATCGGAGTCGCTCGCTCATTTCGCGTCGTCTCACTCCCCTCCCCTTC
>JAHWFP010192233.1:56113-76306 GCA_023313725.1 Lithobius niger | reverse complement strand
CCTCTGCTGTTTTTCTCTTGTAACCCCTGGTGTTTTGTTTTGTTAAGGAATTAAATGACTTTTTCAGTGGAGAGCAACACAACGTGACTGAATTGCCCGTGTTTCCGTTTTGATGCCAAGCGCGACAAGCCCGCCATAACAATCCTGCATGCAATGATTGTTATTAAACCAACTTTGAAACTTTTCAACTCGGCTCTGTATTGTGTTTTTAACTGTTACAGCGCATATCCGTTGTCGGCCGCTCGCTCTTTTTTCTTTGCTACCGTGGCAAGAATGAGCCCGCTCGCCCTATTGCTGATTGTTGAAGCTTCGTTTGTTTAATCATGATCCCTCATCATCATCATTAAGTCTGCTCATAAGCGAAATGTATGTAGAGATTATTATTATTATTATTTTAATTTTCGGCCTCTTCAACTTGTTCACAGCGCTTACATTGCCAGGGGCAACAGCACTCTTTGTCTCCTAAGCACCATCTGGTTAGCAACTTTTTTGTTGCTGACAAAACGGCAAACTAGGTACGTAACAAAGGGTTCTGTTGCTCCCCGCATTTTATTTCAAATGTTGTGAACAAGACCCAACAGTATTGAAGATTGTTGCGTGTCATGTGCAGTCAGAGAGCATTTTTAAAGTCTGGCAGCACATATAGCAGAATAACGGCTTCGGTGACAAAGGTTGCTGTCGGCGCCTTGCATATGATTTTAAGTGTTGTGAACAAGTCCCGAAAGTTTAGGAGATCGAAAATTAAAATATGTTATAGACGGTTGCTCCAACTGCTCAGCTTACTGGGAAGCATTTTATAAGTTCAGGAAGCAGCAGTGGACCTGAATACACGGTATTTTATAATGGGCATATCTTCAACGACTCGATGGTCGTGTAATAAAGTAAGGCGCATCACTACGACATCTATGGAAGCAAGGTCGACAGTGCGTTGCTCATTCTCAGTAAGTTGTAACATTATTTTCCATACGAAGAACCTGGAGTTGAAAAGCTTGAACATTTTTTTTTACCACCGTGTTGTAAATACATATTATCAGGAAAACTGAACTTAAAAAAAAAAAAAAATTTGCACGCTCTGAATTTTTTACGGGCTGCCTCTGCATACCGTTTTCACAGAAATGTGTCGGCATTCCAACGCATGTCTTCCCTAAAAACTACGCTGCTTGAATCAGTGCTCAGACGCAATAACTTGGCGATAGGATCATTGGATGCTTTTTCTACTCGGACACTCCAACGTATACGATCAAGGCAAGATTAAACTGTATTTAAAAACCCCACCATTAGGAGGTCGGCATTTTAAAAGATTAGGAAAACTGAATTTTAACAACAGCGTAAAATTAGTGTATTAAGGTTGAAATTTGAGTTACAAAAAGCAAAATGGTTATAGCCTTCATATAGCTTAGTCTGGAAGTAATTTCATTTATTCGTATATTCGGCTGTCTAGGCGAGAAGTAGGGCAGGGGTGTGAACCTTTGGTAATCTGTCCCCTATTTTTCTTTTCTGCGATGTTCTCGCAAAGGATAACTTGTAAGAAAAATTAGTAGCGAGACATCTTGGGCGTGGACGAAATCAAAATTCCCCCCCCCCCCCCTTCCCCTTTTACCTCCCCGGAAAAAAAAATCGCGACCGTTCATGATTCTCCTTAATACGGCATGTTGCAATTGCAGCAAAAAATTCCCCGTGGGCAGCCGGGCTTCCCTCAAGTTCATACATTACAGTCTACAAAAACAGACTTTAATTTTCTAACCGCCTTGTGGGTTGTTCATCAATATGCAAATAACAGGAGGCTTTAAAAATCACGGATGGAAGTCATGTCAGAAACAGGTGTTTTTTTGACGTGAAGTTTTTTCTGATATAGCTTACAGCCACGATTTTTAAAGTATACTTTGTTTCTAGTTGCGATGAAGAACCCATAATGCGGTTAGAGAGATAATGCTATTTCAGTTGAATCAATACGATGGAAGTTCGGCCGCTCACTATATGCGTTCTACGTGCTATACTACGAATAATTTTGACGGTGGATTTTTTTACAGGGTAATACCGTCTTACTTCTTCCCATCCTACGCGGAGCTCTGGCGGTTGTTGCGGCTACTAATACCTCGTCTAATGCTTTGCCTTCTGCTGCTTCGAAGGCAAAAGCATTAGCAGATGTATTAGTAGCCGCAACTACCGCCAGAGCTCCGCGTAGGACGGGAAGAAGTGAGACGGTATATCTAGTTAACTTTCTAATCTATGGTATTACTGATTTAGTCCGTGCTCACGATGTCTTGTTAATGATTTTGTCTTAAAAGATAATCGTTCGCAAGAACATCACGCAAAAATTAATTGAGCAGCAGTTGGCCAAAGAAGAACCCGGATTGCGGTTAGAAGCTGTTTCAACTGTATCATCTTGACGGAAATGCTGCTGCTTACTTGAAATGTCGTATGATAAGTAGTACGTGTGATATTTTTGAGAATTATGAATATGGTCTGTTCCTTCCCCCCCCGCCCCCCCCCCCGGTGAGATGTTTATTACTGATCTAGTCCACACTCAAGCTGCCTTGTTAATGGGTTTCCTAACAAGATAATCGTTTGCAAGAACATCACGCAAAAAGAAATTGGGCGACAGTTGGCCAAGGAAAAACCCGTAATGCGTCATGCTGTTTCAACTGTATCAATTGATAGAAGTTCGGCTGCTTACTTGAATTTTTGTGTGATAAGTGCTACAGTCTAAATTATGGAGAATTATGACTATTGTCTGATTATAGTTTTTTTTTTGGCGGGGTTTGTTATTACTGATTTAGTCCACACCCACCCTGTCGAGTTAATAGTTTTTCTTACAAGATAATCGTTTGCCAGAATAGCACGTAAAAAAGAAAAGTTGGGGGAAAGGGGAGAGACGGCCAAAGTCACCTTGACTCTGGAATTTAGTAACAAAGGGAAAGAAGAGCACAACAGTGACAACCACACACTAAAAATAGGTAATATTCGGGAATTATTTACTTGAATTAAATTAAATTAGTTGATGCGACTGGATTCCAACGAACGAACTCAGAATCACAACTAATTTACCTGTGGAAGAGCCATAGTTCCAAGGCCTTTAAGGGCTCGAACGCACTAGGCGGCCAGGTTGCTTCAGCCGGCCAGGTTGCTTATGGGTTCTTCATCGCAACTAAAGTATACTGAAGCAACCTGGCCGCCTGAAGCCACACTAGGCGGCTAGGCCGCGCGATCAGGTCGCTGTAGCTAATGAGAATGCTTACCGTTTACGTAAAGCCACGCACTAACGGTAAGCATTCACATTAGCTACAGCGACCTGGTCGCGCGGCCTAGCCACCTAGTGCGTTCGAGCCATAAGGTAATGGAGGCATTTGTAAGTTGCTGGCAATATAGATGTAACATTCACATCTGATTTTCAGTAAAGCAAATTTCATCTTTATTGGCACCAGTTCCATCCCACACGCTCGAATACAAACATTATAATTTGCTGGTAATACGGATGTAAACTTCAGTTCTCTGATTTTCAGTATAGTGCTTTTCACTATTTACTTACCACCAGTTCTATCCTATCAAAAATAGAAAGGCTGTAGAGTGCACATAAAATACACAATTTCGAAACCATCCTAGTTCGTCATAAAGCAATAAAAGATACTGCTAAGAAGCCAAAGTTCAGTTAAACATTTTAAAATCCATCAAAAAGTAAAAACTCGAAGCACAAGGATAACACTAATAAATAAGTAAAATAGACCTAAGGCAGCTTAGAAACTTTCAGTATGGAACCTGATCTCTTGTCTGCTAGTTAACTTCCAACGCGAACTATCGGGCACGATGTCAGGTTCCCTGGCGGTGTTTACGCTGCCTTAGGTTCAATTTATTTATCATTTTTGAAGCGCACTGTACTAGTTTCCTACTATTTTGGATTGTTACCTCTTAAGCCTAGAACAGGCAACGTATTTTTTTTTATATTTGGCGGCCATCAGGGGTTCCCAAGAGACCCCCCCCACACACACACACACCTAATAAGTTGTACAAAATAGTCAAACTTAACATTCATAATTTTTATTTGATGAATACACTTTAAAGAGACTGATTATCAAGGGACATGATACTGTTTAAAAAAAATCAGGTTTTGTAAAATTAGAAATCTGTTGCTTATGTTCATTTTGTGTCAAAAACCGTATATAGGCAAAACTTCACAAATCATAGTTGTCAGAACAAAATTAAAAACAAATACCTTTATGCAAGAAAATTATGTAGAAATAATTAGTATAACGTGGGAAATTATACAGAAATAACTAGTATCACGTGGAAAAATCAAAATTATGCTATAAGAACATTTTTTTTTTATGAAACAGAGGACTGCGGATAACTTTCATGTTACATTAAAAACGCCCAACCGCAAAGTTCCAGCGGGTGTCTCCTATTGTAGTAGTGACCAGCGGGGGGTCTCATATTGTAGTATTTCACATAATTTTATCAAAAAATTTTTTAGGGAAAATTTAGGGAAAAAACCTAGATCAGGTCGAAAGTCTCTGGAAATGTTTAAAATACGCTAGAAAATAATGTCCAAAAAATGTGGCTATTAAAAAAAAAATTTTTGATAAAATTATGTGAAATACTACAATAGGACACCCCCCGCTGGTCGTTCTAGGGTTTATGCGCATATTTCAACCAGTTCCATCCCACATCGCTTGGATTTAAATGGATGCATTAAAGTTCCTGGTAAAAGGAATATGAACCCCCATTCTCTGATTCTCCGTACAGTATTTTTTACTCCTTACTTGCCTCCACAGTCCGATTCCGCACCTCTTTAATCCCCAACAATGTCTTTTCCTAAGTACCTCTTTCTTGCAACGCTGCGAATAAACTACAAAACGAGACTTAACTCTTCTTTTTATGTTTCGATTTTAACACCAGCTCTTAATTTTTATCACGCTCAAGTTGGAGGAAGTTATAAGGCGCGAACACGCTTAAACCCGTATAGCGTGTATATTATAGCAACAAGGAATCTTTTTTTAAAGCCAGCAAACAACAAGAACAACGACTTAAGTACTGCAACATCCAGGTCAGAAACAATTTCCAAAAACAAGACTGCGAATTAGTGATAACTATGCGCTTTTGTACTGGAGCACCCCTTCAAATAACACGTGTAGACGGAAGATAACGGTTATTTATGACGTAATAAAGGCTTTGCGCCACTACTAGCTTGCCTTCGCGAGCTTTCTCGTTTTCATAATTACGCGAGTGCCCGAGCGGTCATGTCTTTTTAACCTCAAGGCTAGGAACGGCATCTTTTGAAACAAGAAGGGATATAAAGTGTGAAGCTGACGTACTTGTATTCAAATTTTGAAAAGACAGCTTTAGTGTTTTTGCCATTAACTTTCGTTCTGCTGCTGGGCTACAGCGTTTATCTTTACCAATGCTTCAGATGAAAAATGATGAAAATAGAGTACTCACTACCCACACGCTAGTGTGTGAGTGTTTCCCTTTCGACTTTTTTTCCTTCGTAAGTTGCATCTAAGCTAAGTATAATAGCTTTTGTAGTTATAAGTAGTTATACAAGCAGCTTGTATCAAAGATGTAGTGTTGACACTAGATTCTTTTATAATTATGTTAAATACTTGACTTTCTCTGAATCTATAAGTTGAATCAAGAACACTACTAACGAGATGTCCAGTGATTTGGAAATTATCGCTGATACGTTTGCCTACCACTTTTCCACGGTTCTGCTACCGTTTATAATATTAACAAATCTAACCACAAGAGTGGTTGGTTGCTAGAAGGGTTCAGAAGTCGCTTACACTCGTTCCAGTAAATCGTCTAAGGATTTGAATCTGAAAACTGTTTTCATCAGCTATGATGACAATAATCATAGTGTTCAGAACTCACTACCTCCATTGAGATGGTTTCTGTTGAAAGGATTCAACGCTACTAAAGCAGCTGGATCTGATGGAATACACCATATTTTCTTTAAAATTTTCTGACAGTCTTAGTTGCCCCTCAGTCTGCTTTTTCAGTCGTCACTGAAGTCAGGTCCTGATTTGCGGAGTAGTGCCAATATGGTGTCAGTTGACAAGAAGAGCTGTCGTCAGTGTTTCGAACTATGGTCCAGTTAGTCTTTTAACAACTATTGCTAAAATAGTTCTACATTGATATTGAAGAACTCCGAATCGAAACAACATGCATTCGTTAAGAGGAAGTCCTGTATGATCAATTTTCTTCTTGGCGTTACGGAATGGAAGAACAATCTTGATTCTGGTATTTCTACCAGAAAATACCAGGGTTCAATTGGATCTGTTCCCCAAGAACTGTTACTTGAGAAACTCAAAAATCGACCGACTTACCTTTTCTTCGTGAACTGAATCTGTGGCTTCCTTGAACGGCGGAGGCAATGAATTTATTTCATGAGTAAATACTCGACTTGGAGATTACTTTAACACACAGGTGCTCCACAACGAGGTAGGTCTATTTTTAGTGCTTGGTTGTTTCGGGTGTTCAAGAAGACATCACTTAGGATCTTGACTGTCCTTATCTACTTTACGCAGATGATGTTAAATATTATTATACTTTAGATCAGACAGCATCCTGAACTGCTGTTTCCCTCAACAAATTATTGACAGCATTGCTAGATGGACTGAAACCAACAGACTGGATTTCCAACCTTCTAAATGCATCGTGTTTCGTATTGGTAAACTGCGTGCTGCCGATTTCAAGTACAAAATTGGTGCACGAAATCAAGGAAGTACAAGTTGTGAAAAACCTTGGTGTTTTGGTTGATAATGGTCTTGACTCCACCAGCATATTGATTATATTACCTGAAATTCCAGGAGATCTTTTCATATATCCTAAACAAAAGTCTACTCAAATTGGGATGTTGAAATCACAAGTAAGTTACATCTCTCTTTTATCAGGCAAGGCTTGACCATTGTGTTCAAGCTTAGTCTCCTATCTACGAACTTTATATCTCCAAAGTGGCGGGAGTTCAGAGACTTGTCACTCGGCATTGTTCCCAACTTCCGTCACTTGGAATACGACGAAGGTGATTTGGAAGACTAAAGGTCCCTGCCTTTCATGATTGACGAATTATAGGTGATCTTCGTATATGACTTACCAGATACTTCACCATAATGTGGGTCTTCCAGTTGCACCCTTTTTTTAACTTGGCCAAAACGTTTATCCAATAGGAAAACTTCTGAACCGTAGAAGACCTGTTGTTCACACTCTTACTGGACAGTCCAACTTCTCGTCAAGAGTTGTTAATGCTCGTATTTCTCAGTCCGAAGCTGTTGCAATGTGCAACCAAGGGGGTAGTAACTCTTGCAATCGTAATGATCACAAACGTAACGTCACAGAAGGATCGCTAGCGCACGGCTTGACAAGGACTGTAGACAACATGGCGTTGTAACTCTAGCCACAGACCTTTGAATAGTAGCATCCACCTGAAGCCAGCTCACATTTGATTCAAAGATGGTGGCAAATAAACATTACGCTGTCACAAACTGCCTAAACAATTCGTAGTATTTTTACAAACCGAATATGGCACATGTTACCTAACACAATGTATCTTCACGAAATTCCTTCTCCCCCGCTCACCTTAATATTGTTTGCCGACCTTTGTTAAGCTGCGTGATTGAAACGTACGGTGGCTTATTGGGACAACACCAACTATTTTCTACATGCACAAAACGTTTAAGAAATCGGAAGAAGAAGGTTACTGGCGCGGGTTCAGTTTACCACAAATCGTCCCAGGTAGTTGTGTGTCTTATCTGGTGTCGGGACGTCCAGGTTCCGGTTTCATGAAGTTTGTGTGTGTAGAAAAAAAGTTGTTGTTTATCCCAACAAGGCACCATAGTAACAACACGCGTTTCCTCCCATTTTTTCCCCAAGCATCCAGTTTCTTCCCCTAATTGATGATGACGTCAGTAAATTGTTAAATTGTTTAGGATGTTTACAGAAGACATCACTTGGGAACTTGACTGTTCTTCCCTTCTTTATGCTAATGATCTTAAATTGTACTATAGGTCTGACAGCAAACTGAACTGTTCTTTGCTTCAACAAAATATTGACCACATTGCTGTAGATGGGTAGAAATCAACAGAATGGATTTCCAGTCTTCTAAATGCTTCGTGTTTCGCATTGGTGAATTGCGTGCTGCTGATTTCAAGTAGAAAATTGGCGCACGAAATCTAGGAAGTGGAAGTTGTGAAAAAAACCTTGGTATTTTGGTTGAGAATCATCTGAAATTCCACCAGCATATTGATATATTACCAGAAAGGCCAGAAGATCTTTTCGTATGCTAAAAAAAAAGTCTTCTCAAATTGGGATGTTGAAATCACAAGTAAGTTATATCTCTCTTTTATCTGGCGTAGGATTGACCATTGTGTTCAAGCTTGGTCTCCTATCTCCTATCTCATATCTACCTTACCTAACCTAACCTAACCTAACGCAATTGACTATTTCTTTCCGTCATAGTATGCTCCTCTCGTAACAAAGTGAGTATATTGCTTTAAGTGGTTCTCAGTTTAAGAATTTGTATGACAATAAATTTTATTGAGTTTTATAACGAGTCACTTCTGATACGAATTCTTTTACTCGTCGTTTATATAAGCTCTTGCTGCTTCGGTGTTGTTTATTCTTTTTACTTTCTATCAGAAATGAACTTTCATCACTTTATTGAAGAGAAAGCAGTGCTCACCATTACTTTAGGATTACAAACGAAAAAAAAAGTATAAGCAACTGAAATTCCGGAACCCAACCCACATCCACGAAAACGAAAACAATGATATATACTGATTCTCGTCTAGAAGTGTAAAAATGTTTATTTGCTACAATAAAATAAAACAGTGAAAACCTTTAAACCATTATCCAAAAAACATAAGATTGCTAAAAATTTCAAAAATGGCCTAAAGGAAATTTCCTACTTTAATAATAATCATCATAAATAATGAACATTTAACTTTCAACAAAACAACATTTATTATTATTTTTTTTTTTTAGTTTTCGTGTGGGAAGATGCATTAACGCCCACAAAGAGTTGCGGCGATATGGTGGCGTTGTATATTATGCGATCATCCCTAGGTAATTCTTTAGGGCAAAGATATTAGGGCTTGCATCAGCGACATAATTAAATTAAAATGGAAACTCCCACATTTTTGGCCCGAGGCGTGTAGGCAATGTTGCTGTGCCAACCAAACTAATCTTAATTACACTGTAATCGCATCCGAATAGAAAATATTTATTTTCTCACTTTCGCCCAAAGTTTAATTACCTCTGACAGGCAATATTCCGTGTGTGTGTGTGTGTGTTGTGTGTGTGTGTTTACACGTATGTGAGGATGCAAGCTGCTCGCGCGTAGCCGTGGACGCGACACACTGCTTTGGCTGGATAGCACCCTTCTAGGTTGCATTTCGGCAATGTCACCACACAGCTAGAAGCTGGTTGCTATTCAGGGTGATACCGTTGCCAAGGTAACCCTTCTTTTGAAAAGTTAAACATAATTTGGGCAATTCCGCATAGTCGTGTAAAAGCGTGAAAATTAGTATATTTTGTTTTATAAATCTTACGGTAAATATTTTTTAATATTTTATTATAAATGTTTTACAAATATTTGTTTTGGGCACTTCTGAAATCACATTATTGACTCTATATCGTCCTGAGGGTGTTGTGTTACGAGAGGACGTGTTACAAGTGCACCGTGTTTCTAGCGCACAGGCAGAATGATCCCACACCCGGAATTCACGATTGATTGCGTTATAAGCTTTAGAATTACAGAAATCTGGATGTATATAGTATACTAGCTTAAGCCCGTGCTATGCACGGGTGCGGTCACAGTACATGAATGAGTCTTACTGATGGTCATTGCGTATGTAATCTCTATAGGGATTACTGAATGTTGGTTACCTCAAATGTGCGTCACTACAGAATGTCTTTGTAGACGACGTTTTGTGTGAACACTGCTTTTTTCCCAGTTAACATTTCGCCTTGGTTGTCAGTGTTCAAGATATGGACGCGATCGTTTGATTCGGAGGTGACACGTGATAAAACGGGTTCTGGCAAGTAAATCTCTACGTTGTCCAAATTCTGACCTTTTGATTTGTTAATGCTTATTGCAAATGCGACTCGTATTGGGAATTGTCTTCTGTTCAAAATGAATGGTAAATTGGTGTGAGTTGGGTCTAAATTAATTCTCGGTATGAATATGGTTTGCCCTTTTGCCCGTCCGACCAAGACTTCTACCAGTATAACGTCGTCATGCATCTTAGTAACTGTGAGTCGTGTGCCATTGCATAAACCTCGTTTCGTATTAAGATTGCGAAGAAGCATGACTATTGCGCCAACTTTGAGTGTCAGTCGATAGAGAGGCATTCCGGATTTGGTCGTGGTTTCTGATGTTATGTAGTTAGCTGCAGCGACCGCGATAGCGCAAGCGAGGCTCGTAATTTGGGGAAAAAAAACTTGACATTTTCGTGAACAGCGACCTTGATGTTACAATGACAGACACGAAGTATAGACAAAGGCTTCACGAAGTGGATAAAAACGACGTCACGCGGTGGAATTTTTGACATGCGGGCGATCCAGTGCGCTCGAAGCTTGGTTCATCATGGTTGCGTGCGCTCAAACAAACGAAATTTGCTTGTGCGCTCATAACACGTGCGTTCATACCACGTAACCGCCACGAGCACGTAGAAGCAAAAATACTGCAATCTTGAAGCAGCTAGAATCGAAGATGAAATGTAAAGTATATCGTTGCTATAGGAAAAATACTGCCGGGATGTCTAGCTCTGACGTTTTTGGTTTAGCGTGCAGTTTTATTAACCTGTAACTGTCACTATACGATCAAGAATGCCTTCTGAAGAATTTTTTCGATTGCCTCTGAAGGACTGACTATTTTGTTTCGAGTCGGTAGAGCCAAAACAAGAGCTGCATTTAAATTTCGGATGAGTTTATAGGATTAATATAAAGAATTCGTTTTGATAAAAAAAAAACATTTTGTTGGTCGCTTCTGATACTTCGTAATTAACTGTTTCGTTAATAGTGGGCAGAGTCAAATTCGGCTCCATGTTGAAATTTCAGATTAGATAGAGATTTTAGCTCCGAAATTGGGAGATATCGTTGCGAATGAGATAGATAGAACTATACAAGTCGTTAATCCATACTGCTCTACAAGTCTACCGTGCTTGATTTCAATCATTTTTAAATATAAACGGGCTAACAATAATTGACCTGTATGACAAGTGGCCGTGTATCTGAAGGCATGAAAACACGGGTCTTTTTATCATCATATCGATAAAATATCTTCCCTATTCGTGTATTACTTCGAACTATATACACAATGTGTCGCCACCAGATTAGTAAACTAAATTCGATCACCACCGGATTCAACCAACGAGTTTCTACTTTTCACTGCTTTTTTCGACTGAATCAGACCAGAACTAGAATAAGTCATCATCGGAGATAAGGGTTCAGGGTTTAATTAAAAAGACGATCAAATAGATGATGAAAAACCTTTTTTAATTGGCGATAAATAGTTTTCTTTTGTGGGTATCAACTATGCTGAGAGTTTTCTAGGTGGCAAAACAATTGGTCGAAATTGTTGTGTGTGGAATGGTGAGCTATGGAAAAAGGTGTAAGAAAATGTTTTACAGAAGTGGTGAATACTTCTTCCGTTTTGTACAATATTACTGTTTTTTTTATTTTTTATCCTTTTCATAGCTCTTCCTGGGTTGCGTTACTGACCTGTTTTTTTTTTAAGTTATCTTTTTAAACAGTAAGATCTATTGCACAGAATGTTAATTATTTTAAGGTTTAATTCACTGGTTTTTCTTGTAATGTTTATTGTCTTTCGGGCTCACTACAAGAGTTAAGGTCTTCTTAGTTGTATAGATTTTAGGAAGGTGAAAATAAAGCTCTTCATTTCATAAAGTCATTTCATTTCATTTAAAGAATCCTGTGCATTTCCAGGTTTAAAAAAAAACACTATTCCAACGCTACATCCAAATTCCTTTTATTTCCAGCCAACTCATTTCCGACTTTTAGTGTAGTCGTGGCAACAAGCACATTTAAAACATGGTGGATGGAAATGACGTCACACTAACTTCTGTAAATGTGACGCCATTTCCGTTTACCGTGTTGTAGCGTGTTTGACGACCCATATTGGTCGAGTGTTGTTTCAGGGGCTCCTATTTAGTTATGATATGCCTCGGCTACATGACTTATGCAGCAAACAAACAATGCGCAAGTTGAAAATCATATTTCATACCAACTTATCCCTGAAATGAAAACAGACAATTCACTTTTTTTAATAGCCATTAATTTAACGGCAACAGTACAGATCTTAGTTACAGTCACACTATTACTATGCTATCGAGAGCATGAAAAATAAGCCAATACGTGTGCAAGAAATATACTCAAATCGCAACGTTATGAGGATAAATGCAACCATTATCGAGCGAAAATAATAAGCAGATTAAAAGCATCGCTCGTATTATGAATACTTAAAAATATCATGCTGTCTGCAGACGCACAAGGACAGTTTTGAAAAAAAATTAAAATTACAATGAAAAAACTATAAAAAAAACCTGTAATTTCTGGCCTATTGCTCGAGTTCGTTCCACTGAAAAGCTTGAAATATTAAATTGCCTTGGGGACCAGTCATTATTTATGGCCGGGGAAAAGGCCGGAGGAAATGAAAATGTGACCACCAAATTTTCGATAAATCCCCGCCCCCTTCCAGACCCTGAAAGAATCTTGCCTCTCCCCAACTCAAGGTCCAAAACTAATGTGATCCCTCCCCCCCCCCCCAAAAAAAAAAATGCGCTTATCATATTGTGACTGTGCATATAATTTCCTGTGGCCAAGATTAGTGCTGTAGCCAAGTTATGGAAGTAGCTTTCCACATTGCCAGTAACCATTAGATGTAAGGAAACGTGTCTCGTTTTTAACGAAAAGACATATTGGATTAAAAATGTTATATTAAATGTTCCTTACCCCCATCTCATGTCGAGATTCATATAAGTACGATGAACACACTGTTTGCTTGTATACCCACATCCGTAACATCCTAGCTGTTTTGTCGTCACGCTGTTTTGACACTGCCGTTTTGTCGTGCGCTGTTATTTCCGCCCTGTTTTGACGGGATACCTGGTTCATAAATCTAATTTTTAAATTAAATATTGGCACCAATTCAATGGCAATTCACTGGTGCACCCCAAACCTGGTAAATGCAGAGTGTATTCTTTACAGCAACAGAGAACAGAGAAAGAATTACGTTGAAAACAGTAGTTTAAAATTGTCAACAACACTTATCCGATCACAACCATAAATGCCTGAAAATAAAACAAAGAAAAAAGATCATACGTCAATTAGGACTCCCAGTATAAAACTTAGAACCCAGCAACCCCCCCACCTCTCTCTCTCCAACCCTCAGTATGGGTATATAAGATGACTCGAAATCAACTGAGCCTTACATCCTGAAACCAACTGAAAGCCTACATTCGCAGCGGGTAGGTCCAGGGTTCGATCCTCACCTCAGCCGCCCCTGGCATCTTCGGCCCCTGGCATCTTGATGCCTCGTGCTCATGTCGATTGTGGCATGCAAAAGATCCTACGAATTTCCGATTGGAATTACCTAGCACAATTGCCCTTCTCTCCTTCTGGCGCCAGTACTTCGGCTGGGAGCACGTCAAAACTATAGCAAACTATACCACGACCCACGGCTGTTTACCGTGACGTCATCATGAGTTAGCCACTAACGAACGAGAAGAGCGGATCTTTGGCCGTCTGATTGGACTAGCCCAGTCACGTGATACGTGCGTCACGACAAACAGCCGTGGTGCGTGGTATGCAGCATTCAGAGCGGAGGGGTCGACTTAATTTGTGCTCCCTATTGCTTTTCCTGTTTTGGCCAGGAAAACACAGGTTTTAAATCGTTATTTGATTTTAATTTTTGTTTAAATTGTCCTCGCGCCTCATGATATTTTTAAAGTGTCAATAATGTGTACTGATGCTGTTAAGCCGATTTTTGTATTCACTCACTAACGCGGTGCATTAACCTCCGAAACGTCATGATTTGATTGTATTTCTTGTGCACTCCTTGGCTTATTTTTTTTTCATGTCAATAAAATTTCACTGTAGCCTATGCGCTCATTTACATTTACGCTATCGATGGCACATTGTTTGAGAAAAGTGTGTATTTAGCGAGTGCTAACTAGGTACGTGGCGCCGTGCCCATGCAAGCAGCACTGGTTTTCTGGAGCTTGGCAGTGTCAAAGGGGTGCGAAATGTTTTGCTTCCACATTTTCCCGCTAGCAGACAGGTTATTTGCGCAAAGTCAAAATGGGTCGACAATACACGGGCTCTCTAAACAAGGGGGACGTGTTTTGTGTTAATGATTGTCGCAGGTTTGTTTGTGTAAACGCCCTCGAGGGCTGATAAAATAGCCAAGTTTACTGGTTTATACTTTTTTTTTTTTACTTTATTAGGACATGTAAATTTACGTCGACTGTGTGATGTGTTTGCTGAGATATCAGTCGGCAGACGAGTGTAGCCTGGAGGAAATGTTTAGTATGTACGGGCCCCAGAAAATTTTGGCCTTTTTTAATCGAATTTCAACCGCAAAACAGTAAATTAAAAAAAAAAATAATTAAAGGGTTGTGAGGACATAAAACAACACTTAACGGAATTCTACGAATGCACATCCTTTACTGAAACTGCAACAGAAAGCTCTGCATTCTGCACAACTTGTCAACGTCGGGTGTTGCACAAAACATGAACTGAAAACTTAAGTAATGGAAAACTTGCTAAAAGATGCAACAACGAACAAATGCAACGTTAAATTGTAAATCTTCATCGCGTTATCATGATAAAAAAAAAAGGTAAATTTTTAAAAGCGGTGGTTCGCAGTACAAAAAGGACTGTACCACAGTGCATACATAAAATTAATATTGGTAAGGGCGAGTAAAACAGAATTCAATTACAGTAAGGAACATGTACCACAGTGTAAACATGAAAGTAATGTTGGTAAGTGTTGGATAAACCAAAACACAAGTATGGAGGAGACCAGGATGAAGACCAACTTCAGGCGAGTATAACCAACCTGAAGTTGTCTTTTTTAAAGTAGGATCAACTTGCGTTTGTTATAATAATGTAATAATATTCAGCAATTTGTTGCCAGAACAACATGTCAGGCAAAGATTGCGTGGATCGCTGACTGCGAGCCTAAAAAGGGGCAGCATTTTTAAGATGTGTGTAAAAGAATTAAGAAAGAAAAAGTGAATGTAAAGGCGGCAAGGTGAAAACTAATGCAAGATATAAAATTTAAAAAGCTTGCGCAAAGGTACGAACTAAAATTTAAACAAATTAAAAAATTGCATGGCCAAAGGAATGGTGGGATGGAATTAGAAAAGGTGGGATAGGATTTCAACCGCCTTACCACCAAGGTTAGACCTGCCAGGGACACAAAGGTCTCCGATGGTATCGCAGGTCAAATGGTAAAGAAGAGTGAATGGCCAGTTGTCAACAAAAGAATGGCCAATGGCCAACAAAACAATGAATAAATTATGTAAAATAATTAAAAGAGATTAAAAGTCTTTACGTAAGTATCTTGCATGAAGTGACTATTTTATACTTAAAATCGTCATACGTTTGAACTGTATGAATCAGTCTGATCCAATACTATTCTGCAAACTTTTCTCCAAAAATGGCTGCCTTCAATCTTCAGCACACAGAAAAAAAATTAAAGTCGCAAATTACCAGTGAAGTGGGTCACTCATGAGGAAACCATCAGGCTGTTCTGTGTTTTCTGCAGAGCTTTTGGCCAATGGTTTGGTCAATGGTTTTGGCCAATGGTTTGGTGGTAAAATGGATCCTTGACCTTCAAGGCACCCATTTCATTGTCTTTAGCGATTCCACGAGTGCCCTGGAGTCCTTGGCGAATTACAATCCTCGGAACCCCTTGACACAACGTGTCCAAGCTTTGCTTTCCCGCTTGCCTGCCCAGCGGAAAACCGTTCTTTTCTGCTGGATCCCGGGCCATGTTGGGATTGGTGGAAATGAGCAAGCTGATTCTGCAGCGAAAGGGGCCCTTTCTGGCCCTCTCGAAAAGGATCTCAGACTTGTTCCCTCAGACGCCTTCCCAGCTCTATGTCTGAGGTTACAAGCTTTTTGGCAAACCTTGTGGGACAGACAGGACGGTAATAAGTTACGAGCTATTAAAGGCACCGTCGAGGAATGGCACTCAGCGTGTCGCCGCAGTCGCCGTGAGGAGGTAGTGTTGGCCCGTTTGCGGATTGGTCACACCCGACTTACTCACTGTTTCCTTTTGCGGGGTGGGGGGGGGTGGGGTTGACCCTTCTGAATGTTATTGTTGTCGACGGCCACTTACGGTGCGGCACTTCCTTGTTGATTGTCGCCATCTTGATAGTGTTCGTCGTCGTTTCCGTCTTCCGCATGACATTGTGCGTCAATTGGGCGATAAGTCTGTCCTCCTGTCCGGTGTTTTTCAATTTTTGCAGGAGGTACAGATGTATGATGAGATTTTAGATTGGGGGTTTGAATAATATCTCTGTAATGTGTGGTGCAGTGGCAACCCGGACCTGTGACTGAGGTTGGTGCTAATGACAAAGCTGTCGACGCGCGATTAAGCCTCAATTCCCCCCCCCCCCCTCATCAGGAAACGAGTCTTGCTTCCTCTCAGGAGGTTCTCAGCTGAGATTGCTGAAAAATGTGATGTAAAAGTTAAACAGGACTATGACCGTGAAATCTGACTTGTGACTGAACAGTAAAATATCTGAAATATTTAACAGTGAACTGTTAATATTAAAAGGTCTTTGGGTTCTAGCATCTGAAAGCTTCAATTTGATTGAAATGACTTGTGACAGAATGAAAAAGACTTTTTATTTTGGGAGATTTCGTTACATTTCATCGACTGTATTTTAAGTGTTAATTTTTTTACAGTTTGTATATTTAGCTATACATCAATTTCGTCTGAACAATTAAGTAGTATTGATATGAATCAAGCAATAATGCAGCAACACCAATGTTAGCAGTGCGGCTTTCGTAACAATTTCTGTACACGCAAAGGGAAAACCAAAATGTCCCTATGTTTTTTGGTAGGCCACAAACTATGCGTGTTTTTAAAGCTGCTAGTGCTAAGATCTTAACCTCCTGAAACCTAAGTTAACTATCAGTAGCATTTTTTTTTAAATACCGTAATTATACAATATCGAATTAGCTTAGTCGCGGAATTCGAACTGGGCATTCACTTGGTTTTGAGATGAACATGCTGACCACTGGACTGTGATGGCTCCCTTGCCTCGGGGTCAGGGGGTTCTCTTCCGAGCTTTGTGCATATTGTTTTTCCATTGGCTGTCGATCCTGCTTCCTCCACTGACGTCACAATGCAGCTCAACAGCTAACGCACATGCGCACAAGTCAAACCAGACTGGAGCCAGTGACGTCACACGAACATATTGGCGGAGAAACGACTTAATGAGCTGGGGAATAACCAGCCTTACTATTACTATTATCATGAGTCCATGAAAAGTTCCGTAGGAACGATGAGTAACACACTTCTATTAGGGTGGTGTCCTAGCGTTTGACCGATGACAGAGACTCGCCTCGACCACCATTGGAACTAAACAGTGAAAACCTTCAATTTCAAAAACTAGATGGCGCCAGTAATTTGTGCCTTTTAAAACTTCAGTATCATTTACAGCTTGTTTGTGGGCTCTCAATGTTATTCATAAATTCTTATTTAAAGTATTCTTTGGAATTCTCAGACGAATAAAATTTATTAAGCTATATTCTAAACTATTTTCGGAATTATTTTTAACCAATCACGAAGCAGTTTGGTTAAAACGAACGCCATGACATGTGTTATGCAATGTGCCACTCGTGCTTCAACTAAAAAAGTGAAATCTTCCAAGTCAACTGCCAGAAAGCGACAGACGAGGAAATTCAACTTTATAAACAACAAGAAAGTAGTTTGATAATATGGCAAAGAATGTTTGCTCACTTAGTGCAATTATTTTGTTGGTGGTCCGTGTTCATACTGGAGATAATCCCCTAAACAGTAAAAAGTGTGGTAAGGCATATCTACGATTATCTGTTGCACATTTTAAGTCGAAAGACAGGAAGCTGATTATTTCTAAAGTGTGACACGTCGTATTATGATTTGTGAGATTTTCTGCTGCATTTTCTACATTCTACGACAAAACAGTGAGAAAGTGTTTAAATGTGGAAACCGTAGTAAAGCCTTTTAACTGAAGCTCATGTTTAGTTGCGTTTGGGGGCGAGAAGTGTCTTAATGTTTTTGTGACGAGAAGCCTATTAAAAACATAGTATGGGGTACTGCAATTTCTGGTGAATGAGGCTTGTTGCAACGTAAATGATTTTTTTCTACCGATCGTTCCTTAAATCAAGTTTGTAGTACGCAATTATCTTATTTAACGTGAATATCAGACGATGTATACTCGTATACAAAACGGTGTGAAAACCTGGAAATGCAACCATAGTGGTGCCGCCTTTCATACATAATTAAAAGAAATAGACAACTTTTAAATGCCAGATATTTTTATTAGTATCCGTTTTCGAAGTAAGAAATATTACAATGCATAGTCAACGTTTTTTAATGAGACACTTAAGTGAAAATTAAAAAAAGCTACAATTTCGTTGTAAAAGTGTGTAGCAATGTAATCGAATGGATAATGGTGTAAACCCCTTGAAGTTTGAATTGTATGCTGCAGCATTTTTATTGAGAAGCCCTTTATTATCTACGGTCGAATTCTACTCTAGCTGATTTTGTAAGGTGTGTGCTACTTCAAATACTAAGCTTCAGCAGGTGCCCTTTTCGGCAAAACAATGAATGACATTAAAAAAAATTTATAAATTTATAAAAAAAAATCCTGTAACTTTAAATTCTTATTCGTCGCTTATACATGACACTGTGCAAGAGTGCATTTTTTAGGGTACTGCTACTCCGAAGCAGAAGGGGGGGGGGGGGGAAGGCTCCCGCTTCAAAATCCTTTACACATTCATATATCTTTCAATTTTGGCGTCACTGGTTATTAGTGCTAAAAATTGTTTAAAATATGAGTAATCGAAACTTGTCAGCCTAAAAAGTGTTCGGTAATGAGAAAGCGCCTCCGTTACTCTGTTCAGTGGCACAGGCAAGAAACATTGTGGAGGGGGACGAATAAAGCCAGCTCGCGGTTTGGGGGAACGCTTCCCTAGAGCATTCCGAGGAATTGAAGCAATTTATGGTACATCACTGCCGAATCCTGCTTCTTTAGAGTACTTATTTATTTTACGTATTCTGGCAAATTTCTGTAGCGTTATGACACAAAGGCGGAAGAAGTATCGTTTATGTTACACGAATCCTATAAAATACTTAGTGCGTGACAGTGTATCTGCTTATAAATGAAGCTTGTTACAGTGTAGATGGATTCGTTCTGGCAATCAATCCTTAGAATTAAAATTGTAGTACCAATTTCGTGTTTAACGAATGTGAGACAATACGTATTCCAGTACACAATAGTGGGAAAACCTTAAAATGCAAATTTTCTGATGCCACATTCTAACATATTTCAAAGAAGTATCCTTTAAACGTTATTTTTTTTTATAAACAACCAATTGTGAAACACATAATAATGATGTTGCATGGCATACGTTACTTTGATGAGACACTTAAGAGCTTGTTAACAAAGCTACACTTTCGTTGAATTTTTTGAAGTATCGTAAATTGAATGCGTAATGGTGTGAAGCCCTGGAAGTGTTAATTGTGTGATGCTGCAATTTTACTTCTACAGTAACTAATATCATTGGGTTATTTTGCCTGTCGAGCAATGATGTAAATAACGAGGGGGGGGGGGGGTCAAGCGGGTAGGTCAAGCGCCCCTCCCCCTCAAAAAAGAAGCCAAGGCGTAATTTTTTTTTTCGATATTGACCTTTAAACGTTTTATTTTGTTTGATAGCCATAATATACAGTATGCAAATGACGAAAATAGTCATTCAATCAAAATGAAGCGGTTGTGCGTTTCCTAGCAAGGGAGCATAAAGGGGCCGTTAAATTTGCTCCTCCCCCAGAAAAAAAAATTATTTACGCCATTTGTCTCGAGGTCAGGTGTAGCAGGATATTGAGGGCCCTACTGTGTAGCCGACAGAAATCAGGGAATTCGCCGAATGCGATACGAGGGTCCTTCCCCCTCTCCACCCCCCCCC